>WURT03644373.1:0-11749 GCA_009936505.3 Holothuria glaberrima | reverse complement strand
TAAGGAAAGTATTTAGTTGCCCTGATTTTGTTTCAAGGGTGCCAATGTACAGGCACAGGTAGTGCTGCATTTCTTGTTTCTGGTCTTCCCAGATTTAGACCTAACTCTGTTGTAAACAGCTGCAACTGCATGGTGGCACTATAACAGTTGTTACACCTCGCTAGTTATTCAAAGAAATTCCCTAAGCAGTAGAATTAATGAAAAAAAGTTTATGAAACCAACCAAAAAATTCTTGTATTGAAAGGAAAATCTTCCTAACTCTTTAAAAAAAAATAGAAAAAAGGAAATAGTACTCACCATCAGGTGAAAGCGACAAATTACAAAAACTCTGAAGCAAAAGTAGTCTGGGGTTCATTCCAGTGGTGGAGCTAGGGAATTCAGTCAGAGGCAAGAATGGCCTGTAGGGGCCCTTGTCTAGACTTTTTCTGGAATTTTACCCCATCTTTACCCCCTTTTTAGTTTATTTTACCCCGCCATTGCATTTTCTTTTCTAGGTGACACTACATAACATATTCGTGTTGGTGTGTCGTTAAATCCCATCGAACTAACTAACAAATTATAATAACATGAATGGGAAAAGTTTCTTTGTTGTGTGACTCTTGTGTGACCATAATTCCCAAGAGCAGTTGATGCACAGTGCAGTTTATGTTGTACTGTAGTACTTATGATATTTCCAGCTCAGTTTGCCTGATCTTGCTTTCTCACCTGAAACATGTGTATGGCCACATTACTATATGCTGGCTGGCTCAAAATTTCACTTAATTGTCACGGAAAGGATGGGGAAAAGACAAACTGCTATTAAAAAGAATAGCTCAGACCCACATTTACTGTTGGTAAATCAAAGACAAGTTTTGTGGAACCTCTCTACTCAACTTTCAGTTATTCTCTTCACTTGATCTTCTAGAATCTAATTGTACAGAGACCCTAGCATTCATTTTCAGCAACACACATGAGCAACGGTCGGTGTTAATGCTAGGCTTCAAAATTAAGGAGGGAATTCCCTTCATCAAAAAAATCTAAGGAGGGATTTTCATTTTTAAAGGAGTGTTTTCAAAATGGAAAACATCACCTTAATTTTAAAGTAGGAATTTTTTGACTATCACTGCCGAAACCACTTATGGTGACACGATCTCTAGGCTTACCTGTACTGTTAGTACTAGACCAAAGTCACTTCTGTCATTAGTTTTTCATTGAAAGAGTTTAACCTGAAAGCATTGGCAAGTAAAGGGATATGCGAATTTCTCTCATAGAAATTAAAATTTGTGGGAATTGGAGAGCCAGGAGTGAGAATAGTGCAATGGCACACCTTCACCCAAACACTGGCACAGGTTGACTAGTTTCTCTCACCTTAGCCATTAATAGGTTAGTATAGTTTCCAGGAAAAAAGCCTGGAAAATTCCAGAAATTTTTGAACATGAAACTTCAAGGCCTTGCAAAGCATCATAATTTTCTGAAAATGGTTATACGCCAGAAATAATACAGTTTCATTGCCTTGAATAACTGAAGTTGGTAACAGAAAAGTGGATGAAACACCAAATATGTCAGATTTGCCTATTTTTTGTAGTCTTTCTGTCTTCTCTCAAGAGGGACTTGTAGTTGTCATACATGCATATTTAATAAGCTGTAAAAATCATCAAATAAAAAGGGGCTTTTTGTGTTGGATCACAACATTCATGAATTTTTTTCAGTGTTGAGTTTTTCTCACATCTTATGGAAAATGGTCAAACCAAGAGATTTTGCACACCTGACACACAACTAAAATGGCATTGGTAGGGTTATTAATGCTTAAAATCATTTATTACAAATTTGTGACCAGACCCTTTTCACCATTAGGTATTAATCATATGCATCCTGGCCACAAAGACTACAATTTATTACAATTTGGTAACTATAGGAAGTGATGTACGAGAAATGAGGCTAATTAGAAACACTGTTATGCAATAATATCTGTCATACTCATCACAAAATAATAAATTTCAACTCAATGAGCCCCTTTAAACAGCACTGTTGAAAGTCACAAAATTTTTGTATGGGAAATACAGCATGCAGAAACTATCGTGCTAATTGAGTTGTATTTCCTGTATTGAGCCTCCAAACTAGGTAGCATCACTTGGAATGGTACTGTTGACTTGGCAGCATGGCCTGCTTTACTGTAAAAATGTTTGTGTATGACCTCGTGTAAGTAATTGTCTCTTTCTTTGTTCTGCTCTCTGCTTATAGCTATGGAAATCAAATGTTTATACTGGATGTAATCTTTCACAAAGTCTAGCCATTCTTTCCACTTTATACAGGTCTGAGAAATGTTTATATTAGTTTCCTTGACAGCTGCTTACTATCCCTCCCAATGCCACCCTCGTTTTTGATGTGGAACTTTTAAGAATCGAGTAGAGCTGGACGCCAAAATTCTGTACCAGCTGTTTCCAAGTTGTAGATAATATTCCTGTCATAGTGTTCCCCTGTCATTTTCCCTGTTTCGGTTCCAAATTCCATCCGTTTTACTTTTAAGACCTTCAAAACAAGCATACCTTACTTATTGTGTTTCCTGGTCAGTAGTTTGCACTATTTTGAATAAAGCTTATCAGTTTTTACCATACAATGGAAAGATCTTATGACTTCATAAAGTCAAAATTTTAGAGTGTATCGTAACCTCACTCTTAGTGAGAAAACTAATACTTAATCTTTTAGCAAGATACTGTAAATGAAGAAAAGGTGACAACATCATTAAAGGTACATTTCTTATGCCAGTTCTGCTCAGGTTTGCATTTATTATTTTTGTTGGGAATGTTTTTGTTCTGTTTTCATGCAAATCTGTTTTATTTTGAATTACTCTATGAGAAGTGCAGTTGTTGTATGTATGCATTTGTCAGATGTGAAGTACATTACTTTGACAAGAAGTACTTTTACTCATAAAAGAGGTACTTTTCTCATCTAAAATATACTGTACTTATCTTACAGAGAAAGTATCGTACCTGTTACACATGCATTACTTATGGGAGAAACATTTGTTGCAAGGGTACAATTCACAGAATACTTTGGAACTTATATCATATATCAAATAAGAGACTCAGCATCTGAGAAGTGCATTACTCAGGTGAGCAGTATTGCTGTCAGGGGTACATTTCTTCAATGAAAAGTGCATTGGTCACAGAAAAATTGCTGCCCTTGTATGAGAAAGGCATACCTATGATGTGAAGGTTAAGTTTTTCAGGTGAGAAATAAATAGTTCAGATGAGAAAGTCCACTACTGGTGTAAAAAGTGCATTTTGCAGATGAGCAGTGCATTTTTTAGGTTAGTGCATTTCACAGATGAGAAGGGCTTTTGTCAGATGAATGCATTTCACATATGAGAAAGGCGTTGGTCATTTCAGTGTATTCTAGATGAGTTCTTTGGCCATTTCAGTGTACTGTATTTTACAGATGAGAAATACATTGGTCACATCAGTGCATTTCTTAGATGAGAAGTGCATTTGTCAAGTGAGTGCATTTTACATGTGAGAAGTGCACTGGTCACTTCAGTGCATTTCACAGGTGAGAAATGCTTTGTCAAATGAGTGCATTTCTTAGATGAGAAGTGCATTGGTCATTTCAGTGCACTTCACAGATGAGAAGTGCATTTGTCACAACTGCATTTCCCAGGTGAGAAGTGCATTTGTTAGATGAGTTCATTTCACATATGAGAAGTGCATTCATCACATCAGTGCATTTCCTAGATGAGAAGTGCATTGGTCATTTCAGAGCATTTCACATATGAGGAGTGCATTCATCACATCAGTGCATTTCCTGGATGAGAAGTGCATTGCAGAAGTAAGAATCATTTTGGTCACCTCCTTGTCCATACACCTTTAAGGCAACCCACCAACCTCTTTATAACATGCACATTGAAAAGACTTGATTGTTTTATATTTTTTAGATTTTCAAGTAGTGGTGTAATTAGAAAGTAATATTTAAACTAAAGTGAATCTTCTTTTGAAAGTTTGTTTCCCATTTCACCCATTATTGAAGGTTTACACAGGCAGTCGTCTTTGAAACATAAGGCAGCCTTTACTTTGTTTTCAGTCATTTGTCGACTGTAGAATGTGTAGAATTTACACAGAGTCAGCACTCAGCAGCTTTCTGTGATGTAAGTACTGGTAACAGTTTGAAACTGCATATTAATTAAGGATCATGTTAAAGGGATTGTATTTCATCCTTTCCAGTCCCTAACTGTGGGAAAAACTTGACACTGAAATTGGTGGAATTTGAAAGAAATCAATTTTTTCACTCAAAATTAAATTGGTCAGCAAGAAACACGTCTTGTAGGGCGAGGAAGGTCATGCATGAATGTTTTATTCTGACTTTGGTGAGTGAATCCTGCTGGAGATCTGTATTTACATTCCATGACAGGGCAAAGTGTGAAGCTCATGTTTTTAGAAAGCTCATGCATATGCTATATTGTGTTTACATTAGCTGTAAAGAACTTTAAAAGTACTAATGTGCTATGGTATGCAGACCCTAGCAGAGGAAAAGCACTTCTAATTGCAGGCTCTTGTTGACACATAGTGCAAATACTTTTGTGTCAACTTCATTCAAATCTCAGACTTAAAGGACACCTGTGCTTTTTCATTGGAGTCTTCAGACTTTATCAACAGCATTAACTTTAAGAATGGTTAGAATAAGCTTTTTGCTGCCACCAGTAAATGTATGCAGAGTAATTGTTATTGTGAGAAATATCAATTGTAGTGACATGTTCTGTACTTCTGGATTCTGCTAAAGGATGGACTTAATTAAACAGAACTGATCGGTACTATAATTTGGATAAAATTGAAAACGACATACTTTTTAAATAACTCCTGCCTTGGGACGAACTTTTTTTTTTATATCGAAGTGTACACTTTCTTGAAATATTATAAAGCTGCTGAAACAACTAGAAATTATGATTTATTATTATTCTAAAAGAATACCATTGTGATATTAAGTTTTAAATCCTAGACAATTTGTAGAAAAATACTTGCATTGTGAATTAATTGCTTTGTCTTTTGTAAAGACATAGAAAAAAGTCACAACGACGTTTCTGAAAGATTTATTTTCACAATACCCGAGGCTTGTGATCTACTGTACAGCTATATAAATGCACAAAATTGTGGTCACTGTGTAGGGGACCTCTTTTGTACTGGTAAGTGGTTTAGGAGACAGACAAATTGATTTTGTACTGAAGACGAAGAATAACCTCTTTATTGAGTTGTTCCTGTTTCGACAAAATGTCGGTAACTTATCCATCAGGACCTGATACGAGGAATGATGCACAGAAGCAACACCTTTGTGTAATTACATAATAAAATGATTCTGCAGCTATATCGGTGTCAGTCATCCTTATTCATGATTTTGTCTTGTATCGAGATTTAGCTGTGATGTTTTTGTGAAATTTGTGAAATTTAGCTATTGTTTCAAAATAAGTTTAGGGCGACTGCTCATGACCTTTAATGTAACCATTTTATAGGGTTCAAGTGATAATAGGAGCTACTGTAGTAGGCACTGTTGGTTGACATTCGTTCGTAACCCGCAAAGGAAAGAAACCCACTGTGACAGCTTAAAAGGCCGGTTTATACTTCAACATTTTACACGCTGTAAGAACCATATATGGCCGTCTCTTGCTTTTAGGTCCAATTACGGACATAGCTCAAAGTTGAACAGTTACAATGCTCAACTATCATAACTTTGAAAGTGCTATACTGAAGTATGAATCAGCCTTTAGGCGATGGGGTTTGAAACATGATATGCGTCAGGAGAGAAAAAAGGAATCTGAAGTCTGAAAAACTGGCCGACATGGGGACCAAATAGCGCCCTGATTTGGGGTCAGCTACTCGATCTATGCCACGACATATGCAATGGGTTACCGAAAGGATGCCGAACTCTAAAAATAAGGCGCCACTACACGTACCGAAAAAATTGACGTTATGTCGAAAAAGATTGTATATTTTTGTTTTCATTAAGAAAAGTCGGAAAAGTTGGGTTTTTGTTGAAAAATTTGCCTTATTAAGAGGAAACCAAGAAATTTGATAGGGTGACAGCATAGTCGTCGTCGGGGATTTCATTCAGATCTTGCCCATTAGGGCTCCCCGAATCCAATGATTTTTTTCTTACAAATATGTTTGCCACGATGGTGAGGCTAATAAAGAAGAATCTTCCAAAATATGGGGCAAAGAGGTTAGAACTTCTCAACAACGCATTTTTCGTCTCTTTTTGGAATCACGTGACTACACGCAAGAACAACATTTGTGGAACCTTTAACGGTGAATAAATCCATATCTTTGAAATGGCGGGCGTTACCGGTAGATAGAACTGAAGATGAGCTCGCGAAAATGTTTTGAAGTTAAAGAATTGTTACAAAACCGTACTGCCTACGGGTCTGACAAAGAGCCACGTGGAATGCTTTCTGAGCATATCTATGTGTTCACCATTAGTAAAGCCTGTACAAAATTTTGCAACTTTATTTTTTTTTTCTTTTTTTGGGGGGGGGGGATTGTCAGGGGCTAGAGCCCCAACGCCCCTGACTCCCCGTAGAACCGTACCTGGCAGTAACATCAGACCCCGCAGTGATTTCTTGCCGAAAGAAAATAGTGCATGTCGAGTACTTGTAGGCTAGGTGGTGCCGGGCGGTTACGGCGAATGGTACCGGAATTGGGAGGCTGTGATCAGCGTGAACAGTGCTATTCATAGTACATGGGATACACTACACTTACAAGAATTGACCTCTTGTAACGATATACACGACCTTTGACCTCCACCAAACTGTTGGGTTTTTCACGTAACTTAGACCATCGATATGCCACGAATGAGACTCCTAAAGGTTATTCTTCATGAGAAATTTGGATGATAATGAGCGTTCCTTTTCAACTCCTTTCACTCCCAATGCACAAACGTTATCTC
Source organism: Holothuria glaberrima (assembly GCA_009936505.3). Taxonomy (NCBI): domain Eukaryota; kingdom Metazoa; phylum Echinodermata; class Holothuroidea; order Aspidochirotida; family Holothuriidae; genus Holothuria; species Holothuria glaberrima. The sequence goes on along the minus strand of WURT03644373.1, from coordinate 4,843 downwards.
TCAAAAGTTTGCGGGAAGGATTCCAGCCTCTCTCGCACCATAATTTTCATCGGAACACCTCTAAAACAACATTAAATTCTGCTGTAAAGAAAACTCGGTGTTTCATCCTGCCTACAAAGATACTTGAACACAGAACTACCTGGCAGTGATGTTGACTTGTCAGCAGCCTGGGCAACATTGAGCAGACAATCCACACTCCCTGCGAAGAACAGCGCATCCCTGGAACCAGTGCACTGCCTGGAACGTTACCCGGTCGTTTTCTCCACCTCAGTTGCCAATTAGCCCCAGCCAGTTCGCCCTGGTTGTTTCTCCCCCTTACCAGTTCGCCTAAAAGTAGAAGTCGTTTCGCCCCATATACCTACCAGTTTAATTGCCCCCTCGATTTTACTAACACTAGTTGTTTCAAATGCAGTTGGTATTGTTTTTTGATTATATTTTTACGATAGCAGCAGCGAAAGTTGTGGAAACGAAAGTGATGAGAGGACTCACTTGAACACTTGATAATGGCTCCAAAAAAGGAAATTGCTGCACGACTAAATTGCGTTCCTTTAGGAAAAGATATGAGCGCAATCGGAAAAATATGGTATTTCCAAAAAGAAAAAAGGATGCTAATCATAAAAGAGAAAATGTGACTCCAAAAAAGAGAGTTGCTGCACACAAAAAAGCGTTGAAAATATTAAGGCAAAATGAAAAATAAAATCAGTGTTTTCACACAATAAAATATATATGAGCCTTTGCAGCTAGTATATAAAGTGCAAAAGACGCAACACAAACGATGAAAAGGCACAAAAATGAACAAATAACAAAGGTACATTGCCAATAAATTAGGGGGAGAACCGGGCAGCACTTGGGGTATACTGGTTTTGGGTGGGCGAACTGGTCATCGCCGGGCAGGGGGCTGTTTTTGAGGGGAAGGGGGAACGACCTGAACGGTTTTTCCAAATATGTTACCTGTTCGTATGCAAACTTATGTCTGTGCCATAAGCGCGGTATTACGTAACGTGCAAACCTTGTACACAAATGGCCGTAGGAAGTCGACCCGCAACTAGCAAAATAGACATAATACTACCTAAGCTAGATACATACTCCCATAAATACTGTGGGTTTCCTAAGCAAGCTAACCGTCATAGTACCCCAGATTGAGTGGAGGCGGGCATCGCTCAACTTTAACTGAAAACCAAATTTTCATGAGGTATGCGCGATTGTTCCTACAGTGGCCTGGCCGGGGGGGGGGCACGGGGCACGTGGCACGTACTTTAAATTTAAACATAGCTTGCACTGTGGTATCAGAGCATGCGGCCGGGGTCATTCCAGCTGCTGATCGAGCAGAATCTTTTCTAGTCCTCAAACTGGGATGTGCGTTCCGTTACATGGCTTATGCACATTACACTCCTCGAACTGGGCTGCGGCTTAGGCGCATTAGGCCTACACTTAAAAGTAGGCCGTTACAACCCACAGCCCAGTTTGAGGAGAGTAATGTTGCTAGGCCATGTAACGGAATGCACCTCCCAGCTCGAGGACTTCCTCGCAACGTATTCTCAATTTAAGTGAGTGAGTTGGAACCACTAACCTCTCGATGCACGTGGGTTTTTCCTCCGGTCCCACAGTTAACTAACCCTCTTTGCTTTTAGCGTAACAATGATAAAATGTTCATCACATGCTGTACCGGCCAAGACCAGATCTGAAATAATGAAAAATATACAGCTTGGAACTCGCTACACGTGAAGACCAAATAGCTAATCATTGGCGTTCTTTTCATCAGGGAGCTGTTAATTTTAAAAGTACTACATTCTATGATGTTGAATTAGACCTAGGCTTGCATTCTCTCGAAAATATTACAAATTTTTCACACCACCGTGTCGAACATGAGAGGTCCTGTGCACAGAACGAGTCGAAATTTACACTTTGTTTACTTTGAGAGCAATGCAAGCACGAAGATGCACTCGGGTGTAAAGTGTCCTCTTTGGACAGGAAACCTGCTGGCCCACAGCAAGCTGTTGATATTTTATACTTCCACCCCTGCGTTCTATAAAGCTGAGTTTAACATCTGTACTGTATATACGTACTTATTTTCATGGAGGCTACTATAAGAGTCTATTTAAATTACCGTCAGGTGAAACACTTTCTGGCATGAAGAGTATTAGACTAGACTCTAATTAGTTGTTACTCAGTTATTGATGAAAATTAACTTTCATATAAGCAGTTATATTTAATGTTTGCCAAGAAATAAAAAAGAATATTGAGAAAACGGGTTGACAGAGAGTAGTTGGTTTTTAGATCGAAGGTAGGAACCGTGATTAATGGTCCTACTTTTTGTCCACGCGACGTTTAAAATGTAGTTTTGCTCGATCATAAAAAACCGGCTTTGTGTTGGAAGCTGAGTGTGTTGTAGACAGTAATGTTAAGTCCCAGTTCAAATCTCCCTCCTCCGAACCGTAGGGATTTTTTGTTAATAGTGGGGGCCGAGGATTTCGGTGAGAGAACTTTTATACAAATTTTAATTGAAATTAGGGCTACTGCAATTGATTTACTTTTTACAGATGGTACACAGCCTAAAGGGTTTCCGTAATTGAAAAAAGTGGGTATACCGGGGCGGAAGTATGCTACAGCCTTACCACATTTTGGCCGGGTGGCTTCAGCAACTTAAACTAATCCCTACGCCGAGGATGTCTTGGCGGTGACTGACGTATGCATGATGCCTGGAATGAAATGTGACCCCAGTCCATCTTTGCTACCACCTCAATTGGTAAATCATACATTTCATGCATGTCGTGATAAATAATCAAAGCAAAGGAAAAAACATGGCAAAATATGAGGTCTATAGATAATCCAAGATGAATTTTTTCCGGCTGTTCTGAACATCGGGCTTGAGTGATTTTCTCCTTTTAAATTGCCCATGTTCTAAATTAGGGTGGACCTCAATTCAACCCGTGGCAGTTTATAGTTATCGTACAAGGGGAGAATTTTCGCCTCCCCGAGTAAGCAGAAGGGGACCCCAAATTAAAATTTCTGGGCCGCTTTGATGTGTACTGTTGATGCTAAAGGGAAGCCAGGGGCCGGACATTGACTCACAGCGATTTCTCCCGTTTACTTTTGCCTAATCTTTCAAGGACATAGAAGTGATTTAATATCTTGGCCGAAAAAGAAGTGATATAAAAAACTTTAGTTTACAGTTCTCTTACCTCCGTCCTCTCACACTCCCTGCCAATTTTTTCTTCAGTTACTCCTTTCAGTCCTTTTCTTTTTAAAATTTGCCTGCTGTACTCAGTCTATCGTTCCTAAGTTTTCCATCCCGATTTCTCACCTTTTAAATGTCGGTCCGGCCCCTTTTCCCTCCCTGCCACCTTTCCGCCCTTCAGTTGCAATTTAAGTACTAGCAAAGTCGGCCTCACTCAATCCCCGTTCCCGTTCCAGCCACTCTCAGCCTTAAAGAGCCTATGAAATGAGAATTAACAGCAACCTGATAAGATTCTTCCAGCCAATCTAACGTCTAAAATAACTTCAATATTGAAAAATACCGCTCGACTCAGGAGAAATTACAAAAAGAAACTGGCCACCTGCCCCCCAGACTCCTTCAAAAGTGAAAGTACATCGACCACTGGAATGACGTCATCACAGGAACACATGCTCCATTGTGTATAATCCTATGAACACTGGTTAACTGTGTTGCATTCATAGTCAGTCAATGCAGAGTTAACCACGAGCATTAATTAGAACTCAGTGATTGAATTCTTCGATTTGTTCACTTACGTACTTACTTTAGTTAGTTAGATGAGGTTTTACGGCTCAGTTTGTAACCAATTGGTTTATTGGTTTAAGTCGGGCCGGCCAAGGCCTTTTTCCCAGTTGTGGCCCACTGGCTGGTTTTCCCTACTCCATTGCGTATGACCAAGGCATACGTCAAGATACTATGTACAGGGCTTTGACGTCCCTGCGATGACGTCATTGTAGGTTCGGTTTTAACTCTGCGTTTTTCAACTCACTGGTAATGGGGACGGGATTTTACGGTTTGAAAAGTCCCTGGGGGCCACATACGCGGCAATTGATCAGCCAAGTTTGTTTAGCTTGTGTTTCTGATATGTTTCAGCAATAACATAGACCACATTAGGCACTCTGTTTCATAGGCTCTTTAAGTGCCCTTACAATTCCATCTTTTCTAAATTCATAGACCTACCTTCCACAGCACTATTCCCAAAATAGGTGTTTCTCTCTTCTCTTATCAGGACAACTTCCTCCTCTCCTTTCTTCTTTTCATTCATCGATAGGCTAATCCCTATTCTTGCCTTTTACAGGCAAGTCACATCTACCTTAGTTTAGCCTTACAGAGATCGCACAAAAAGGACAAAAAACTTACATAGCATTTAGACCCTGCAACTAAACTTCTCGCTGTATACACAGAAGTATATTGCAGCAAAGTCTAGTTCATGAACGACGTTACGTACTAAGCCATATAAATCTGCATTGCCTGGTGCCAAAATGGAAACGAGCGTCTGGTATGCTTCAGTATATAATACTTTTTCTAAATGTTTTATTCCAAAGACAAAAAGAAAGTTCTAAACAACATTTAAAATAATTTTGATCCACCTTTTCAGATTTTAAGTTTTTTGTCGTTGGTAGTTTGTATTTTCATCCTATAATTACAAGTCAGTACTTGCTATCCAGGTTACTCCAAAATACCCCCCCTTGCCTTTCTGTGAAAATGTTTCCACAGAAAGGCAGCAGTTGATGCGTCATCAGATGGGAGTGGGACAAGTACCGGTCACAGCATTCTAGACGTTTTCGGTCAAATTTTACTTCCAGCGTTAAGTCATTTTAGCTCCAATTTTCGTGCTTGACATCTCTA
>WURT03644362.1:7264-17849 GCA_009936505.3 Holothuria glaberrima | reverse complement strand
ATATCACACTCCTCAGGAAATTAATGGAGAGTGGTAGACCTGTTGTTTTATTAAACTTTAGATCTTCCTGTCAGTTCCCTTTCTTTTCAGGTGAGTGGTGGTGTGTGATCATACTCACATGCCTCAAAATGCAAGGCCTGCTTTTGAGTACAGTGCAGTATGCATGGTAGCTGTATGTAGGGAGCTTGCAGAGTCATGTGGGTTTGCCACAAACTCATTCATGCACTTCAGGTACCCTGTAGTGTGCCCAGCCTATATCCACAAGTGTGAGAATTATTCATTGTTTAAGTGTACAATAAGCAGTGTGTTGTGGACAGTGTGTGTACATATGCTTTCATATTGGCTAGCTTGTTTTCCCTCTGTGGCAACCAGTGCATTTACTGAATTTGACCTTTTGACAATGTTTTTTTTTTTCCCTTGGCCAGCCAGGGTACCTACTGTATACACAACACTCTACCCTTTAGTCTCTAAACCCACATGAAATTTTCCCCCCAAAATTGGGTTTTGAATCTTCTGAGAGTTCAAAGCTGTTCAAAACATGTCACATTTTCACATTTGTAATCTTACAAGTTGCCCAGGCAAAGGTGGGGCACACCAGGATTTTCTCACCCTCAAGGTAAAATGCAAAGGAAAAAATAAAGAAAAGACTTGGCAGCAGGGATGTAGCTACAGTGGTCAGCACTAGCCGGCACTCACAACTGCCGACCACTACTACAGAACAAATTACCGACCAACACTTGTGCACCTGCACGACCAGCACTCTGGTCCAAGCCAAAAGTTCAATTATATTAAAAATCTGATTTAACTACACTATGGCAAATCAGTAAATAAAAATAGATAGTAAAATTGTGAAATTGTCAGTGATGATGGAGAACTATATGAGAAATTAACAGGAATGTACAGGTCTCAGAGTATTAATAAATACAGCACCATTTTGCATCTAAGCACTGCAACTTATGTGAAAGTTTTCAAAAGGGGACACCATCCCCTCCCCTTATACCCCAACCCCAGGCAGTGCAATTTAAACCACCACTTCAGAAAATTCGACCACCACTCACAATTTCCTAGCTATAACCCTACTGGGTAGAGCAAACATTGTATGCTGCAGACTCAAATTAGCCCTGTCAGGTTCTTGTTGCAAGCGTATACCACTGTACTACTGTGCAATACTGTGTACTACTGTGCACATCTTCAGTTTGAACTACTGTAGTGGACCACTGTATTCTAATTGATGTTTGGCTTTTTTTTATCATATGTACAGTACTGCATGGCAGTGTGAAGTTAATATTTTTGTTGCTGCACTGCTATACAAGATAATTCCTAGGTTTGTCTTCATACAATATGTTCTGAAATAATGTAGCCTACTGTATAATTGCTAAAGATTCTGGAAACTGTAGGCCTAATATTAATAGATACTTTAATACAGTACTTACATACTGTAAATAGAGAAATATTGTCTAAATAAAAACAGTAGTGTAGCTGATTTGTGTTAACTCATATTTTTATGGACAGAAAGCAGCAGAAGAATTTGAAAAATTGCATGAACCACAAGCAAAGGAGAAGTTGGCACAGATAGTACAAAGCATTGATTACACCAAAGATGGAGTCATTGAGAAAGGTATGTAGTAATTTGTCTGGCAGTCAGACCAAATACAATTAGTGCAAACGGTGTATGAGTAGTGGCTCAACAGGGTTATCCCAGCCAACCTGGAAATCAGGGAAGACCTGGAAAATGATGTCCCCTTTTTCCAGGTAGGGAAAAGTCAGGGAATTTGAAAAGTGTTCCTCAAATTTGGGAAAAATCTTGGAATTTTGTTTGGTCAGACTTTCTTGGCTTGTGTCCATACCAAACAGTGAATGGCCACATATTGCTATGCAAAAATTTCCAAGTTAATACTACTGAAAAAAATGTTCCAAATACTGTTGAAAAATGTTTCTTTTGCTGTTTACAAAATGTTCCAATTATTGTTGCCCAAAAAAAAAAATATTAAAATCAATAAAAAGGTGAGAAAAGGATGACTGTGGGGGAGAAGGGAGGCCATTGTTTTAAAACTACAAACATATAATACATGTTTATGTCTCAGGGCCTGTAGTTGCTGTTTGTTGAACATGTTTAAAGCAAGAACTAGGTCAAAATGATGATCCTGGAATTGTTAGCTTCCATCAGGGAAAAGTCAGGGAAAAATCAGGAAATTTTGTTCTCATAAATGGCTTGGAACCTTGTTCAATGTACTGTACTCTAGGCACAGGTTGTTCCTTGCATGCCATGGCATGTTAAATTGTAAAACGGGTGTTAGGGCAAGGTAGGTAAGGCAGTGACATTTGAAACATTTGGAGGGCTATATAACAGTATGGAGGTTTAGCAGCATGGAGCATTTGCTTGGTCAAAGGTTTTTTTATCCACTTGAGATTGAGCAACCTTTGGTTTCCCATAGTGTGAAACATACTGTACATGTTTAGTAAACTTCCCCCAGCCAGGGCTGAATGTTGTTTGGGATAGCTTTCCCGGGGGGGGGGAGGAGGAGGGGGCATGAGGTGCATGTTGGTTTCCTCTGGTTTGGGAAATGTTTTGATATTTGTGGGAACTAAAGATGCAATGTGGTGTAACATATACTGTAGAGCATATTATTAGCAGTGAGTGATTACAGTTACCAAGTTGAGAGTGAGGCCTGTCCCAGCAAAATAAGACTAACTCAGATTGACTCAGCATTTTTGGCACTCTATAAATTCATGAGTTTGAGCAAGTCATTTCCTCTTTGACTGATGGATTCTGTGAAAGGCTATAGGCTGAAATAAGGGTGAAAAGATTGTTGCTTGGTTTGATCATAATTTTGTGTAGTGTGGTAATATTGTAAACACAGAATTACTATACGTAGTGAGAAAATATTTTGTTCTGGTGAGTGAAATTTTTATGATGCTCACCAATTGGTAAGCTGCTTTGGAAGTTGCTTTGAAATTTCTTGTTGAGGCCCTAGACCACATTTGCTAATTCTCTCATAAACATGCATAGTTACCTAGCATTGTAAAATACACGCTTCAAGCCCTTCTGTAAATTGTAAGCAGTGATATGTATCAATACACATAGACATCATAAGCAAGTGATCAGGTTGTTAGACAAAAAATGATGTTTGTACTTCTGTACAAGAAAAGCAAAATATTGCTGTACAAAGTGAAGCTGTTAATAGTTAGCTTTCACAATATGGTCAAAAGTAAAAGCTTTACTATAGCTGGAATGCTTTTAAAATAACATGTACTGATGGCATGTCACTTCCTAAATACTGTTTCCTGGGTAATTACTCAACCATAATGTTCAGTGGAACTTGTTGCTGCATGATGAAAAACTTATCACGTCTTGAACCCACAGTGTGCATGAGGCGGTTCATTGAACATGAACAGTAACCTGTAATTCATGTACATCATAACATGAACAGTAGCATACAATTCACAGTGCACTATACAGGTACATGCAGTTCAGTTGTAATGGCTGCTTTGTAGGTTAGTAGGTCTGCGTCTGTTTTACTCTCGTAAAACAGTCGACCAAAGGTGTAGAGCAAAGACCCCCACACATCCCCAGCCTTTGGGAATGTGGCTAAAGACTGGGGATACATTGGAAGGCTGGGGAAGTTAAATGTCGGTCCCAGGGGCAAGATAATCCTTGAGGAGCCCAAATGGCTTCCTGGTGATAAAACTAACAATCAAAACTTGGTAGGTATAACACTGTATTTAAATGGTTTGTACCATACTGTACATGCAGCAAGCTGTACATAGACAAATTTGCAGTATAGATATTGCACTGTATAGAAAACATTGGGGAATGATATTGGTATTGCAGGTACAGTAGTAGGCTGTTTACAGTAACTCCTACATCCGGTATGTATGGAACCCTGTAAGTTTATCGTATGGGTAGTACAAAAATTTGGAAAACAAAAGACTAGGTACATTAGAAACTGGAAACTTGAATGTTGTAAGTTTGAATGTACACTTACTTGCCAGATTAAGCCAATTATGATTAAGATCCAAGTGAGTATAATTGAGGTCCTCAATCATTTACTGAAAATTTCTATCAGGAAGTAAACAATGACAGAGTAATTTTACTGAAATTTTTATTTATACATTGCCTTTAAATAGAGGAGCTGGTGGCACATCTTCGGGAAAATCTTCGCAAGATTGACGTGGAAGCTGCAGAGTGGCAGTTTGGTGAGGCAGACACGGACGGCAGTGGTCTTGTTTCCAAAGATGAGTACTTCAAGTATAACTTTGGTTACATGAAGGAACATGAGAAGAAAGAGAAAAAGAACCAAGAGGTAAGTGTTGGAAAAGAAAAAACAATGGAGAAAGGAACCACTAAAAAACAATCCTGTTCAAACCTTTTGGACAAGTTTTAATGTATAGAACAATTGAGAAGAAGTGACAATAGGTACGAACAGTCTCCTCTTCACCGTACAGTAGGTTTGTTTTGGCTTTGAAGAAAGAGAACCATGAAGTGAGAGTTGGGGAAAAAGCAATGGAAAGTAGAGACCACTCTCTAAACTTTGTGTTAAAACTTTTTGAAGAGGTTTTAACTTGCAAAACAGGTGAAGTTGTTGGTAACAAGTATCAATAGGTGTGAACAGGAATCTGTTCATTGAAAGTTTGTTTAGTCTTGTATCCTTAGTGGAGTATATGGAGTGTAACTTTGGTTACATTAAGGAACGTAGGGAAGGAGAGAGCCTATGGCTTCGGTTGGGAAAAAAAACCTAGCAGAATGAAAACAAAAAAGCAAGCAGATTGAAAAAGCAGCCACATGAAAAAATACTGTTGAAAATTGTTGCACAGGTTTGAATGTGTAGAACAGGAAATTGAGAATGGGTATCAACAAGTTTGAACAAGTGACAAATGATACCTGTGAATTTCATATGAGTTACTGCACTGTACCTGTTGGTATCTTTGGACTTTGTAGACTCTCAACATGTAAATGATGATGAATTGCTTGTTCATACTGGCAATAGCAGCTCAAAACTGTTGGTACTTTGATATTTATCAACAGAAGTTTTCCTCTAGTTTTCTCTTTTATGATTATTGAAAGAATGGAACCTACACTAATAATCTTTCTTGTCAAGATTACTACAGTGTTGTTAATTATCTGGTTTCTGGTGGAGTTTGCAACTTTGTTTCTTGAAAGACTGCCCTTCAAGAGGTTTTAAAATACATGCACAACAGCACTGAAGTATATGTACTTTCTGTGAATAAATCTTTCTGAGGTTAGACATTTTATAGTTTAGAAATCTACAGATTTAAGTGCTAAAACACCCTTGCTCAAGACACCTTAACATAGTATTGTACTACAATGCACAATATTTTAGTGCTGTTGTGCATGCATTTTTGTACAACAATACAAGATTTATCGCAAGTGTGTACTCGTGCTAGGCAGGCCTTGAGTTTTAGATTTTCAAGTTGTGCTACAAATCACACTCCTTGGGAAATTAAGGAGTGTGGTAGGTGGTGCTGTTTTATTAAACTTTAATAGATTTACCTGAGTTCCCATTCTTTATTAGGTGTGAAAAAAAATCGCACTTCTCACATTGATTTGAGGCGAGTGATGGTGTGCTATCGCACTCTCAGGATATAAATTCAAGGCCTGGCTAGGTTAGTCAAAGTTATGTAAACCATTATTAGTAGCCTATATAAGGGAACCCGCAACCAAAGTCGTGATTCATGACCGTATTTTCTGAGTCAAATACGGTACTAAACTTCTGGGAAGATGGAAATTGCAAACATTTCCAAAAGAGGTGAAAGCGATGTTTTTGTCCGGGCAGCCAAGGTTTTTGTGCGGGTGGCAACTTTAAGACTGGGCGCTGATGCATGCTCTTCAGATTTCGTACGGACAAAACCGCTAGTGGAGAACACTAGGGAGGGGGGAGCTTTGAAAAAATAACTGTTAGAATGAACAGTACTTGTGAGGAGTTATGTTATAAAGTTCTGTCATGTTGTATGGTGAGATATTGTTTGCTGTAGTGTCAGTTTGTGCAGGAAGTGTGTTGTGAGTTGAATGTTGTTTGTTGTCATGTGTCACATATTTAAAGTACTGTAGGCATGCATCACAGTGTGAGGTTTCATGCTCCACGTGTTGTGTACAGGTTTACGTCACACTGTGAAGCCTCATGAATAGATTGTGAGGTATGGTGCTGTGTGATCTTGCATGGTGTAATGGAGTGTAGTGTTTAATGTTGTACAAAGGTCTGGTGTCTTACCATGTGGTAAAACACATTGTCTTACCTTAATATGTTATGATGTAAGACGTCTTGTTTTGCCATGACTTTTTTTGTCTATAGAGGTATTACATGTAATGTCATGCTGTTGGAATTGTCCAGCATTGCCAGGTAAAGAACATGTGCAGTAAGCCTGTTTACAGCACATGTGCATGACATGACCATACAATAGATACTACTGTGACATTATGGTCGCTTGATGGGCAAAACGTCTAACAACCAAAGAGATGCCCAGTCATGTGATGTTGGTGGAACACCTCTGTATACGGTATGCTAACATGTATTACTTCTCTTTATACAGTACATCGCTCATGCACAGAGAATGTTTGATGCAGCAGATCGAGACAAAGATGGAGGTCTTAGCAAACATGAATACTTGGCAGTACACAACCCATCCAACTCACAGGAGACTGAAGTAAGACAGACATCCTCACATACCCTGCTGGTGTAGCTTTGGGGTGGAATGGGAGTATAGCCCCTACATGAAATATTGGAATGCATAGTCTTTGTGTCCGGGCCTGTTGATCGGGCAGTTGGATAACTAGTTCTGTTCTGAGATTCTATACAGCCTACATCCCAAAAAAAAAAAAAAAAAAAATGTACTCAGAACCTATTTATGAAGCTGTACAAGATACTTTTATAGTGAAATATTTTAGTAGTCATGGAATTTCCCTTGTGAGCATCATTGATTAGTTTTGCAAACATGATCTCAAGGGATGACAGCAAAAGATCCAGCTCTAAGGAAAGATTTATGTCTGTCTAGTGCTGCTCTCTGTTCCAGTTGAAAAATTGTGGCTAGCCTCCCCCATCCCCCTCACCCTTCTTGCACATTATATTTGGCAGCCAGGGAGCAGTTTTATATAGTGGGTGTTTTCTATAGGGTAGAGGTAGCATCTAGGGGGGTTTATAGGCAAGTCCATGATGATAGAGAATTCAATGTAATTTTGCTTTCAGGCAAGGTTGTCAAGATGGTATGTGCATACTCCTTCAAGAAATGTTGGAAAGTATGCAGTGGCTTAGGGCTGCTAGCCAATTCTATCTGAAGGCTACTGTCAGATGAAAGTGCTTGCCATTGTTCACCTTGTGCACACAGTTGACACACACTATGAATAGGCCCTTTGCTGTTCTCATTCTTCAGTAGCTGAAGGTTAGAATAATCTATCTCCCCTTAACACCTGTTTCACATATGGATTAAATTGGCAAGACATCTCATGATAAGGGTGGCCCCTTTCCATGCAGATATGTACACACTATCTGATAAATTACATTGCAATTGCAAAGTAAGGGAGGGTTAAGCATGTAAAGAATAACGTCACCCCTCATTCTCTGTTGCACTGAATAAACATAAGCAGCTTAATGGTTTCTTTACAATTTTTGAACAATCCTGTTATATGCCTGTAAATGTTTTCAATGTTTTTCACCATTTACAGAAAACAGAACTTGAATATATTATGGGAATTATGGATTTGGACAAAGATGGTGCTATTTCCTTTAGAGAGTGGCTCTCAGAAGGAGATGAAGAGGCTGAATTTGGTAAGTTAAGGGATGGTGACACATAACAGCCTTCATTCTATGACAACACAGTGCCATCAAAACTTGGGTTAGCTCAACAGATTTGCTTAAGTTACTCAAAATTGACTAGGAAAATACTTATAAACTTTTGGTGTATTTGGAAGAGAATATCAAAGAGATGCCAAGCTCAATAATTTAAATTGACATAAATTAGCCTTATTTTTTTAAATTGGCATAAAAAGACATATGTAGAGTATTCTAGTCACCATTATTGATTGGGTGCCTTCCATTTATATAATATTTTCATATAGCTGTTTTGTTTTAGCTCATTTCTGCTTGTTACAGTATATTAGCTTTATAGCTTTGAATGACAGAGTCCTTAGTGCCTGGCAAAGTTGCATAACTTTGTATGAAGGCTTTCATAACAGAAATCTGTGGAAAGAGAACATTTTGATCAGTACATCGTTGAATGACTCAAAATGAGTCAAGCTTTCATCAAAAGTGGCTTTGACCATTGCCAGTCTGGTCAGAGCAACTTCTTTTGGCAGTGGTGATATTGTGAGTCTCAGTTGAAAGAACTCCTTTGCTTTTAAGTCATTCCACAGAGATCTCATTGAAATTTTGTAAGTGTACAAGTTCCCCTTCTTCCATTGGAAAGTGTGAAATATAAATGCATCTGTAATCTGCAATGTAAGTAGAGCAGTGGTGGAGCATTCATATAGTGAGGGGGGTCATTCCTCCCCCCTTTCTGAAGGACTTGAATCACCTGTCCACGCCCATTTTAGGTTTTTACTGTATTGAGGCATAGGGTATCTACCTACTTCAAAGTGCCCCTGCAGGCCATTCTCACCCCCTCTGACTGAATTAATAGCTCTGCCACTGAAGTACAGAGGTAGATATTCACGAGTTTTGGTCTGTTAACACTACAGATTTTGATGACCCTGAGGAGAAAGATTTTCTGGATGAGGAAAGAATAATATTTGAAGAGGAAGTGGATCACAACAGAGATGGTTATGCTAGAGGATTCCAAGAATTGGTTAACATTGTACGGCCACAATATCACTTTGAAGCAAAGGATGAGGTAAATAGCTTATTTCTGTTGTACTGATAGCAGGTGATTATAACTTAGATTTAAAGGGCTATTGCCCATCACTCTAACTTGAATTACTATGCCCTGGTATCCTGATTGGTGAATAGCTCCTCTTAATCATGCAGCAGTACTTTTCCTCTTGAATTGTTGAATTCGAGCAGTGTAACTTGTTGGCTTACCTTGAAGTTTGCAATATTTTTGTGAGACATTCAGGCTGAAAGATTTATAACAGAGCAATGTGGGAAAATTATTAAGAGTTTCTGCTTTTTCAAATAAGATAGGGTGACTGCTAACCCCTTAAGATTCATTTTCCCCTCATAGTAGGTGACTTAAAATGTACTAATTTAATAGTCCTACCTACATGTACTTCTATAGTTACCACACTTCTGAGGATTTAAACTAATAGTGCTCCCAGTGCAGATTGATAAAACATGGAATTGTTTTTTCCGTGAAAGTAGTGTTTACCAACGTAATGTCTAAGGAATCAGAATAGGCTTTCTTTTTTGTGGTGTGTGGAGAGTAGGGATTTGGGGTCAAGGAAATTGTAAAAGTTTAGCTTCTTTCTAAGCTATGGACTATATTAACTGCGGTATGAGGAGGGGTGGAGGTGTGGGCAAGGCTAACCCAAGTGTACTTCACCTTATCCAGTTTCAGTACATATCCCTAGAATGGATCCAGACAGGAACCTGTCCAAGCCATGACAAATGCAAGTGGAACTAAAGTGTAGAACTACAAGAATATATATTTTAGAGGTTGGAAAACGAATTTCATTCACCTAACTCCCATTTTCATAGCTTATTCAATTGCTGCGATATAAAATGTTGAAATTTATTCACTTTATTTGAAATAGTCATTTTCACAATAATTTGTGAAGTCCTCATACAACTCACATTACCTTGCTTCTGTTTCCCTTTGAAATTAAGGTGTTAATATGACCTTAAGGCATTTACGGCTCCCTTGCAGGTGGTTTGCTTTACGGAGAGGACTTTTATAGCGAAGTTAACCTATAACAACAGTATGAGATAGTGATCACATTTTGGCATAACTTGCAGTGGCCTTCGAAAGAAAGAGAAACAAAGGGGTAATTTGAGAAGTACGATGAAATGAATGAAATTATAAATTATTTTAAATTGAGTTAATAAACTTCAGCTCAGGATGGAATGTCCTGTGAAGATGGGAGTTGGACCATTTGGATGCCTTTTTCAAGCTGTGTAACATACATTTTGGGAATTTTAGACTTAATGTAAACTTAAACTATCTTGCAGAAAGATGTTTGAGTTATTTTTTAACATACTGTAGTCTATCATTTCACGCTTTACTTTCTCCTGCAGGCAGAGCATTTAATTGAATTAGCTGACGCCAACACAGACGATCAACTTTCGTACCAAGAGATTCTTGATAAGTATGAGCTATTTGCAGGAAGTATTGAGACACATAAAGGAGTGTATCACCATGAAGATGAGCTATAGACAGGTATAACAAGGTGGACTGATAATATTACTTACAAATATGCAATAGCTTGATATTCCTACAATATTATGTAGAAAGTCCATGAGGCAATTACGTAGGTATCTTCTTTAGTAGAGTCTGGTTCGAATATGTTACTTAAATAACTAAGTAGTTGCAAAGATGTGAATTGAACAGTGCCGGCAGGTTTCCATAAAGCTGTCCAAATCTGTAGAATTTTCAGTACTTTCAAAAGATGCACAACACATCTCTAGCATCCAGTAGGCTT
>WURT03644341.1:0-19647 GCA_009936505.3 Holothuria glaberrima | reverse complement strand
TGCCCATGTGCCGCTAAGGAAGTGTCTGTGAGTGCACACACATGCCCATAGCAGCCTCAGACATGCATACCCAGGCTGGGCCCACACATACACAGACTGGGCTCACACATACATACACACACATGCCCATGGCACCCTTTGTACATGCATGCCCAGGCTAGGCGCATACATACATACATACATACATACATACATACACACACGACATCACCATCGCATAGATTCCTTGAGCCTTCGGCAAGGAATCAAAAAGTAGCAGATTAACCCCTAGAAATGGGGTAAAGCTACATACTTGTTCCCTTCATATGCGCGTATAATTGCTAGTTTCAACGACTGACCTACACAGTAATCAAAAACTCCCCTTGCACAAAGAATTTGACAAAAGCATGCACTGCTTCCACAAATATCATCTAAACCAGCTACAAAATTGTGTGCCACTGTAAAGCTTTTAAGCAACACTCTAGGCTGTGGGCCTGGGTTACAGATATTGAAATACATCGACTAGAAACTTATTTTGGTTTCCATTGCCACATCACAACGATATCGGTCACTCACTATTCTGTGAACATTTCATGAAATGTTCTGAAGGATTGGATTCTTTGGGCTGTGAACTCTCAAACTTGTATAAATTGCACCTGATGAGGAAGATGTGAATCTTCGAAAACGTTTGTGCAACAATGGACTTAAGGAAAATTTTTGTGTTTATTTGCTCTTTTTTATGCTTGTACAAGTGCACAACTCTTCCCAAACTCTATGTCATTAAATCTTTTGCACTTGTATGGCATAATGTAAATTTATTTTACAGCAGTTCATTGCATTATGTGAAATTTGTAATGCCATTGGGGCAAACGAACTGGACATTTTTCATTTCTTTATTATCGTGACATGTATGTTAATGAAACATGTAGATTTTTTGATTAGAATTTTAGCCTTCATTTCATTTAAGTTTAAGCCTAATCGGTAATGAATGCTATTCACTGCTTTCCTGTAGTCACGTTTCAACCTTGGTCGAATAAAACAAGTTTTTTCTAAGGGCGAGTGATAACGAGATATTTATACTCATACATACACTTAAAATCCTTTTAAGACGTCACTCTCCTTCAAAATTTAGTAATACCTTCAAAATCTTAATACCTTGCTCTGCAGTTTCCTTACCTTTACTTTTCTCTCTGCTGTCTCTAGTTTACTACTCAGCTGAGTTCTTTCATCCTCCAAAGCCTTTTGTATAGTCATCATCTCTGTTCTTGTGATCTGCATATTTTCTACAAATAATTTTAAGGATAAACATAATTATTTGAGGTATAATAAGCCTTAACAAACAAGTACTATGCGTGTGGCAAAAATAATGCTACAATCCTCGACAAAAAAGATGTGGCAAAACAAACAAAACAAGCAACAGTGAGATCACCATTGCCCTGTCTGCATCCCCTTCCCTTTTCAATGTTGCTACAGCGAAAGGCTTTCTCAATCTTCAACATTGATATGAGGAGCGGGGTTTGTTGAGATTGTTTCAAGCCTGTACAAAGGTATAGAAATTTCCAAACTTTGTTTCCAGTGCTTTAAAAAGAGAAGGTTGGCGTTTTATTTTTAAGTGAGGGATAACGGATCAACAGCGTAATTTGTATGGTCAGTATCCTGGCTTGTCATTATGTCACATTGAAATTCAATTGTCACGAAAAAGAGCCAAACATCATTTAGCATGGGATTTTACTTTCTTGCAGGAGTTCGGGGAAAGAATGTACCTCCTTAGCAGATTCATACGAGGTCGGGTTGGTGGTTTTCTGTTTGGTCGATGTTTATAATTATAATAAATTGTAATGGAAAGAAACCAAAATTTTTTAACTTATTTCATTTTATCTTGAAAGGGGAACCGTTGTAAAGCATTTTACGATGTACCCAACAGTTTACCACAAAATTTTCTATTTTGGCGAAAATAAATATTAAATGATCATTGAAACTACGATCTGGTAAAATTTTGTGGAAAAATTTCGTCTAATACCTATGACAATGTACTTTAAATCTAAACTGAGTTGAAACAACCATTTTTCTACAAGAAAAGGATTTCTATACAGAGAGATTAACTGTAGATCTGGACGGTTGGCCATCGACATATGTTGAAATACTGAGTAGGTCAAAGGTTAACTGTGGTGAGGTAAATCGTAAACCGTGGCGTTGGTTTGATAAGATGAAAACAAGTACAGTAGTGACAATGTGTTTTACGTTCAACTGAGAATGCATTTAGCACAATTAGGTCCACATGCAGGGCTTTCTCGCTGTTCGGTCTCCCTAATGTGTAGTGCAAATTTTTACTTGTAACCATTTAAGCATATTTGCCTCCACCAGGGGGAAAAAACATTACGCCCCTGGAAGCTATCTCGCCCCTGGAAGTCATCTTGCCCCCTTCTGTACCTTGTTTGGCAAGGGGTCTTTCGATAATTGTGAAAAGTCATAGTCAAGGAAAAATCATATGCAAACTACACAAAAATGGGTCATTGTGTCCACTGCTCTGCCATTGTAAGAAGGCCAAGGACACAAGTCTGTAAGATACTAAAATGTTACACTTGTTATCTTTAATGTATTATTAAAATCGCGTTTATTGTTTTGGCATCCAACCCCTCACAACCGACCCATATGGGGCCCGTATGAGCTAACTTATGGACCCCTGACAAGAACCCTGTGGGCTGCACATGGGAGGATTTTTCCACATGGGCTCCATGAAGATTAGGCCACGGGTGCCGATATGGGTTCCAATATGGGAGAACCTACCCATTGTACCAAATACCCATATGGACTTCTTGGTCAAATGTTCATGAGGTCCATGCTCATATAAATACCAACATGCCCACAGATATCCTATGACGGCCCATGTGGGCATATTGACAGGGACAGTTGCTTTTTTGCAATGTGAATCCCAAGCTATTTTTATTAGACATACTGTATTCAAGATAAGCAACTTTTTCACGAATTAGCTGCACTGTCTTTAACCGTGAAATACTCACTATACCTTTTTAGAGGCCTCGGACTATCCTCGTCAAGTATGATGGGACAAAACAAGCAAAACAAACGACAGTAAGAGCACCATCCCCCTTTCTGCATTCCATTCCCCCGTTCGATGTTGCAGCAGCTCAACGTGTTGTGAGACTTCAACATTGATACGAGAAGCGAGGTTTGTCCCATGTACTTTTTTCGAGGATTGTAAGGCTCACTAGAAGGCTATAACATCAGTTACTCTAGTAAAGGTCCACAGTTTTAACAACGTCGGTCATATTTCCAAGCTGATTTTGAGGTTTTGTTTACCGTTTCTTCATGTTTTTGGATTTCACAGTTGTCATCTAACACCCCATAGTGCATCTTTTTACGAAAATAGTGTATTGTAATGTATGCAGATATTTAGAACCAAATATTCTGGCATAAAACAAGAAACCTTTTCCTTTTCAACATCATTAAATGACACTGTTCAATGAATATTTTTTGCAAATCCACTGTTTTGTGTCATTTGAGTAGGCAATGATGTATGATTCTGATGGCCACTTGAACTCTGCGACATGTTTTCACAATATTTAGGCTTGCTTTAATTTTTTATATATTTTAATGATTATTTCAGTACATTTCATACTCTTCTCTACTGCTTATTTTACTTTACATCAGTTGCTTCTTTGGCTCACGGTAGGTTGTGACACCAGTCCTAGACATACTTTTCAAAATACACATGTTTAAGTGGTTGGTGTGGGTGGAGGTAGTTTTAACTTTAAATAGCAAGAAGCTGCTGACTTCAAACACCATATTTAATAATCAGATACTTGTGCCAGTTTTAAGGATTGGTCAATCATTTGTCACCATGCTTCCCAAAAGTTACTAAGCTACACACGATATAGGAAATGGTGACTATCCTTTTACTGAAAAACAACAGTTTCAAACATGCGCCACAGCTCTTATTGGTCTACGATGAATTATGCAGATCAGAAATATGTGATATACCACAGTACATCACATTACATAGACAAGGTCAGAGTACAGAACATCACATTGCAAAGACAAAGTAAGAATACAGTACATCACATTACATTGTATAGACAAGGTCAGACTGCAGAACATCACATATACAGACAAAGTCAGAGTACAGTAATATCGAAATGACAAATAAAGTATTGTAGTGGCCTCAGCAGATGTGCCCTTGAGCAATTAAGTACAAGCTTCTGTGGCCTTTTCAGGAAGGGGTGTAATAGATAGAAGTTTTCACTTTGATTGGGAGGCATAAAAGGTACCTTCAGTTAGAACGATTTTCTATGTCTGGGATGAGTTTAGTAGGACTTCTAAATAGGATACAGCTCGACCTTTCCCTATACGTAGGAGGTCGGTAAACAAAATACTTTGAAAGTAAACTATTTCACTTAAAAGACGTGTCCAAACTGCAATTTATCGCAACTTTTATAATGCCAGCCCATGAACGAAAATCTTATCAACCAAAACCAGCAGCTTTGTAGAAGATCCACTTAAAACCAGCAGCATGACGACAAGGAAACAGAGGGAGAGGCATGTAAGTGTTGTGTAACATTATATTAAGACTTACTGCCATGAAGAGAGTATCCTTCCATGGGTCCCGTAAGATCAGAAATGCATATCTCATCACCGAGACTGGACACTGCATCTGTCAATTTATTAACGTTGTAAAGATCTAGGTAGCCCTTTTCTTCAATGACGGTGAAAAGGCACTCCATCTTCTTGACCGTCTTCTCTTTATCACTTAGTTCCTTATCCTCATCACTTGCCACTAATCTCATCATCTCCTCTTCTGTCACACGAAAGTATTTTCTGAGTCCTTCACACTCATCAGGTGACACTATGTCAGCTAGTGTTCTCTTCATTGATTCAAAGCTAAACAGTTGCTCCTGAAATATGATTGATATAATGATTCATCAGTGAGTTGCAGTTTGCTGGTAACATACTAATACTATACATTATGTAAACATATGTACTGTGCCTCTGAATCATCCCTATTTTCTGTATTGTCAATTACAAGAGTTTTGATAAAATGTTCAGTACACTGTTATAATCCTAAGATAATCTCCTTAATCCCCACACAACCGTAGCCTCTAATTTTTAGACCTCTTTCAAGACAATTCATAAAAGAAGGAAAACCAGTAACTGAGAGCACAGTATACACCTCCTTTGTTGTTAGAGCATCAATAATATTGTTGTCAGCTGTAGTTGATACATGTCATTTCAGGGTATCACATAGCCTCTTTATAAATAATATACTGTCCACTGGTAGAGCCACTAGATTCAAGGTTTACTAGACCGAAGAGCCTAACTCTAAACTTTACCCTAAGCTTAACTCTAATCTTAGCCCAAACCCTTATCACACCCCAGGCAAATGCTAATCCTAGTCTTAAACCTTAATCTCTGTCGAACCCGAATCCTAGTAGAATTTTGGTCGAGCCAATCTTCGGTCTTGCAAACCTTCTAGTGAGCCTTTCGTGGGGGGGGGGTGTAATCCCCTCTGCTACTTGATACTTTTATATTTCTGTACTTAACCTTTAAGTTTACTAGAAAAGTGTACGAAATGTATAAAAAAACGTGTAGCACAGGTTTACTCAAACCTACCACATGCCCAGCTTGGGATTAGAATTTTAGTACACTGCAACAAGTTTTCCCAACTGCCCCACCATTGCCCTCCCTCTTAAATTTTATTATGGAATGGAAGCCTGATGCAACAAACCAAATTCTACAAGAAAACAAATCTTTCTATATCATCGCATCTGGTTTGCAGTTCTTCCCATGATGTATAATAATATTGTGTCCGGTAAAAATATCACATTAAACAACAAAACCTTGCCAGTATTTTTCAAGCTTTCTCTTTGATTCCAGCAGAACTAAATTCCTTAATTAATACCTTGCTTCATTAAATCAGTGACCTCAATGAGAACACAAATTTAACACCTGATACAAATATTTTTCACAATGGAGTGCAACCAAAGAACTATAACAACAATTTAGAACAAAGGAGAAGAAACAGCTTACTTGAGCCTATGCTAATTGTTCCTTACGCACTTTAAACAGAACGATCGTCTAATTAGCAGAGGGGATTCTTTTGGAAAATTCAATTGAAGGGTAGGAAGTAAAATATACCTCGCTTAGACAATAGAAAAGTGAGGTTTAGTCCAGGGGCAACTCAGCGATACCCATTTTCTAACTTTTCACCTCCCCATATTTTTCCAAGTCAAAAGAAAAGTAGCTATTTTCGTGCAAATACGTTTTCATTACTTCTTCCTATGATATATCTATGTGAAATTTAGCTGTTTTCAAGGTCAATTTTTGCTTTAATTTTCGTCTTTTCTCACAAAATTTAGAAGAGAAGAACTATAAATTTACAAACCCCTTGTTATTTAATATTTCCTGACTTCAGCGGTACCTAAAATTTAATTCCAGACAGCCTCCAGAAGTGCTTTAGGTGTGAAACAAAACGTATCTTTTCTAACAATAAATCTGTTCTCCCGGTCTGTGCAGTCTTATTTGTTAAGTGTACTTACCAAATCATATATCTTTATTTCACCTGTATCTTCGTTTCCTGCTATTATCATCCTGTCTCTGTGGGGAATTCTGATTCTAGTAACGTTATCATCAACGCCAAAAATTAAAAAAGATTTTTTTTGATTCAAAGAATAAACAATGATTCGACGTTCACCCCCAATTCTACCCCACAATACCGCTAACAGGTTTATCTGCCCACTCACTGCTATACTGTACGCATGCCTTTGCATTCCTGTTGTATCTTTGTACTCTGATACAATACTATCGTCACGAACTGATGATAATAGTACTCTGTTGAGGTGCGTACATACAAATACTGTATCATTTATCACTTGTAAATCCCAAGGCCAGTCGCGATATTGAAACTCTTTTATTCTGATTTTTTTCGTTTCTTTGAGATCATCACTAAACACCAACACTGTCCTTGATTTAAACAAACCTACAAATATCTCCCCCTCCCTGACAGCAAGACACCAAGTCCGATTATTCACAGTACAGGATCGTATTACTTTACTTTCGTTTTTCGTATCAATAATTTCAATTTTATCGCCGATACAAGTCACTAACTTACTGACATTTTTGTCAAGGAATGAAACATATCGTAAGCAATAATTTGAATATTTTTCAAATTCTTTGGAATAAAATAATTCTAATTTGTCCCGAAAGACAGAATTGGTTCCAGAGTACAGGTCGATATATGTTCGTCCACTTCTGTGGTACCCAGAAACAGCGATATTTCCACACAAATCCAGCGAAAGATACACGAGTCGGTAGCCATGTTGTTTTGTAGAGAACCGCTCGTGTTGTATGTGCTGTACCCTGCGTATAAAAACAAAACAGTGAAATTTGGGGTAGGTAGGATAATACGTATCCATGGTAACAAAGAATTTTAGGTCATGTAAATATAGTTCAGGTCAAAGAATGTAGGAAGAATAGACGCATCGGTAACGGGTGAAAGGGAATTATTAAAGGAATACTGGAGAATGTTGCATTAGGAACCCTAGTGGGAACAACTGCAAAATTAACGAAGTATATTATTTAAATGAAAGTGTCGAAAGATAAACCCTTACAAAAAGGTGTGTTCTTCTAACTCTATAACCATACGTGATCACACGTGAAACAAAAGTAATCACGGGTGTTCTGCGGTGGCAAACCTGTGTATTTTGAACCCTCTAAACACAGGTTCGACACAGGTGGACACAACTTTCCTTCTTTTAATTTTAAGCAACACTTTTCGTCTCAGAAGTCTTTGTTCACGTTGGTTTAAATTGTCACACATTTTCAAATAAAACCTGTGGTTTATTTTCTTAGATGAGGTTTTACCGCTCAGTTTGTAACCTGTGGCAAACTTTCGTCAGAACTGGGGAAAAGTGTTGCAACTGAACAACTTGTGTCACTGTCAAGGGAAAAAACAAGTTTTCACGCAAAATACATGCAATAACCCATGACAGACAAGTATGAAAACCCGAGGATTTAGAACTAATTGGCACTCGTTTTTTGTAAGAGAAAGATAATTCTTATCTGGATATTCCTGGCAAGAAAAAAGGGGCCAGAGATATGGAATTTGAAAGAAACTTTTTAGGTTTATTAGTTAGGTTTTAAGTAAGGTATAAACCAAGTGAAGGAAGGAGGTACAGGAAGAGAGAAAATCGAAGTAGGAATGGACACTAGGATATCTGGCTATATTTAATGTCTTTTTTGAAGGAATTGAACATCACCATTTTTTATTCCTTGCCGAAGGCAGGCAAGGAATCTATGCGATGGTGTATGTGTGTGTGTTTGTGTGTGACGCTTAGCTTGTAAAAACGATATTTTTTTCATATTTGGTATATAGATTTGTCATGTAAAAAGGAAGGACCCTATTGACTCTGGTGGAGGTCAAACGTCATTTGAGGTCACGAGCGGTCAAAAACCAAAATCCTTGTAAACACGATATCCGAAGATGGCAGTAACCGACAGTTTCTATAGTTGGTATATCGATTTCTCATGTTGAGAGAAAGAACCATATCGTTTTTGGTGGAAGTCAAAGGTCATTTGAGGTCACTGGAGGTTAAACTGAGAAAACCTCAAAATGGCTTGTAAATACGATATCTAGAGGTAGTAAATGACCACTACTTTTCATATTTGGTACACAGATTTGTCATGTTGAGAGAAAGAACCCTATCGTTTTTGGTGGAGGCCAAAGGTCATTTGAGGTCACGAGCGGTCAAAAACCAAATACTTTGTAAACACGATATCTCAAGATAGCAGTGACCGACAGTTTTAATATTTGGTATATCGATTTCTCATGTTGAGAGGAAGAACCATATTGCTTTTGGTGGAGGTCAAAAGTCATTTGAGGTCACCGGAGGTTAAACTGCAAAAACCCTGTAAATGGCTTGTTAGCACGATATTTCAAGATCGCAATGACGGAAAGTTTTCATATTTGGTTTATAGATTTGTCATGTTGAGAGAAAGAACGTTACTGTTTTGGTGGAGGCCAAAGGTCGTTTGATGTCAAAAGAGGTCAAAAAACCAAAAACCTTGTTAACACGATACTTCAAGATCGCAATGACCAACAGTTTTCATATTTGGTATATAGATTTGTTATGTTGAGAGGAAGAATGCTTTTGTTTTTGGTGGAGGTCAAAGATCATCTGAGATCAACAAAGTTTAAACTACGAAAACCTTGTATATGGCTTTTAAACGCAATATCTCAAGGTAGCAATGACAGACACATTTCATATTTGGTAAATAGATTTGTCATGTTGACAGGAAGAGCCTTATAGTTTTTGGTGGAGATCAAAGATCATTTGAGGTCACCAGATTTCAAAAACCTTTTTAACATGATATATGAAGATGGGAAACACCAGAAGCTATTCATTCTTAGTATATAGATTTTTCAGGTTGAGAGGAGGAATGTTTTTGTTTTTGTGGAGGTCACCAGTCATTTGAGTTAACCAGATTTCAAAAACTTAAAACCTTATTAACATGATATATGAAGATGGTGAACACCAGAAGCTGTTCTTTCTTAGTATATAGATTTTTCATGTTCAGAGGAGGAATGGGTTTTTTCTGGAGGTCACCAGTCATTGGAGTTAACCAGAGGTCAAAACCTGAACTTTGTAAACATGACATTACAAGGGAGGAAAATTAGACAAATCTCTTCTAAGACTTTTTTTTTATTTTAAATCGTTATTTAAGTTTTGGTGGGGTTCAAAGGTCATGTGAGGTCAGCAGGGGTCAAATTGTGAATGTATTATAAAAAATCATTTAGTTAAGAAGAATTTTAGGGCTGAATCTCTGTGTAACAAAGCATTCCTCTTTTGGTAAGGAATAATTAAAGCTTTAGGCTTTCTGGTTTTAACAGCAAAATGTTCCACAAAATTTATTTTAAAGTTCTAAGCCTTTTACAGATTGAGAGTATTTTGTAACTTTTGTTTGTCTTTACAATATAAAATGCCATTAAAAAGGACCGTGAGTCATTGTTTTTTATTGCTTTTTCTGACATTTCACACAAGTTTATAAATTAAATAACAGTACATTACAATTTTTATACAGCGCATTACCATTGGCATGTACAGTCGCGCTTCAGAATAACACTGCAAAAAGCAATACAAATAGGTATGTTTTACTTACTCCTTACAATAAGCAATTATACTCAGCGATAAGCAAACTCAAAAAGATAAGTTTTCAACTTTCTCTTAAACATAACAAAAGACGGTGATTCTCTGATGCCATGAGGGAGCAAATTCCACATCACGGCCCCAGTATAGCAAAGGCCCGACCCCCCCCCCCTGTTATGTTTAATGCGACGAACGACGATGTCATTGAGTCACGACTACGCAATGAGTAGGTAGACGTCTTCTTAGTACACAGGTCTTGCAAATAAATGGGAGCTTGACCATGAACTGACGTATAAACAAGGGTGGGTATTTGGTCTGTATTATAAAATCAATTGGCAGCCAGTGTGGACTCTTTAAAACAGGAGTGATGTGGTCATGGTATCTGGCGCCACAAATCATTCTGGCAACAAAATTCAGTTTTTGACATCTCTGAATCTGGTGTTTTGGTATACCGTATAACCGACTATTGCAATAATCTATATGATAAAAGACTAATCCTTGATTGAGCTGTTCCACAGAAGCTGCCGAGAGATATTTGGAAATCTTCTTGATATTGTGGATGTTGTGAAAAGCCGTCTTAATTTTACTAGAAATGTTTTTGTCAAAATTTAGAGCAGAGTCAAAGTTAAACCTAAGTTCCTTACAGTAGCCACTTTCTTAATAACAACACCACCGACACTAATTCCATTACAATCCACCTTATCTAACTGTTTAGACCAAAAATAATGAAATAAGTTTTACCATCATTTATCTTCAAACCCTGTGATAACATCCAACTCCTGATATCAGAACTACAAACTTCCAGACAAATCTTTGCTTGAATGTCTTTAAGGTGACCAGGTTTGAAACATTCAGGATGCAATGATCATCAGCGCAACCTCCCAACCTAACAGCATACCGTTCAACTACTTTAGAAGGAGAAGACGCATAGAGAGTAAACAGTATGGGCCCTACACACGACCCCGGTGGGACACCAACTTTGCAAATGACAGGGTGAGATAGGGAAGTACCCACACGTACGCGCTGGACCCGACTTTCGACGCGAACCATTGCAGCGCCTTATCTGCAATACCGAAATCTCGTTCTAGGCATTGGATAGGATTACCGTGAGGCACAAGATTAAATGTAGTACTTAGATCAATCAGCACGAGCATCGCACTTGCTGATTGTTCATTCCCATCAGGATGTTGGAATGGAGCTTAGCGAGCAGGGTTTACGTAGAATGGTTTGTCCTGTAAGCCGATCGATAGCTTGGTAAAGGGTAGTGCGTGTTCACATGATGTATTAACTGAGCAATGACAGCCTTCTTAACAAATTTCTAACCGGTCTATAGTTTTGGAGGACACGGTCCAGAAAAGGTTTTTTTATGTAGTGAAGTGATAAAAGCAGCTTTTAAGGCAGTAGCGAAAACGCCACTTTGGAGAAACAAATTGGTAATTCTAGTGATTAAAGGTATCACAACATCAGCGCAAAGTTTTAATAAATATAATCGGATAGGGTCCAGATCACGTGATTTAACATTGCACCTACAAGTAATTTTCCTAACATCATCATCATCGACTTCAGTAAATTTATTGAGACTTGGCCTTGCAGAGCCTGGAGTCATTGGTTCAACATCATAGGGGGGGAACGCCAGTGCTTCCCAGGCCTAACGCAAGTCTCTGTCCCTCGAGTTCACCTACAATGCCTTTTACGTTATCATTGAAGTGATCAGCAAATAAATTTGCTAATGCAATGTTCGATTCAGTCATGAATGTGGCTGATTTACTGAAAAAATTGTCAAGTGATAAGTGTTTCATTATACAGTATAATCGGTAAAGTATCCAGTAATAACCTTATTAGAAAGTACTTTAAGAAAACAATTTTATGAATAGCCATGAAAATAGCATAACAATCAAAATTTTGACTCCACAGAATTGTTTTCAATTCCCACATCATCAGGACGCAATTTGTTTATTGCAGGACTGATTGAGGATTATCCTAATCAGTGCTGTTAGTAGAAATAATGTCTCATGATTGATACAGTAAGAGTGACAGACCTAGGCCAGTCCATCTTGAATTTAGAAACTAGGGAACACTCATTTAAACTGGGATGACCAGAGGTAGCAATTTTGGGGGCCGGGGAATACATTCGCACCCCACTCCAACGTTTTCACGGTTCTTGACAGGCTATTTAAAAAGTTTAATCAGGACTGTCAACTGTCAATGTGTTTCCCATGGCTACTGGGGTAAGTTAGGCTAGCTAGGATAATCATGAAGCCATGGTTGCCAGGTTTGAGTACTAATTTCCCCCTCCCAGTTTCACGTTTTCAAGAGGTAACTTTTGCCTTAAAGGCCCTTATACCCAAATGTTTCCCACAAATCTCTTCTCCTGAGGATCATTAGAGAATCGGCTCCCTTGAAATTTGGATAAACTTATTCTGTCTTTGAAGTCCTTGCTTGTAAAACAACCAACAAAAAGCCACATTGTTGCAGATGACATGGTCCAGTGACCACCTATTGTTGTTTGCGGTTTTCTATTGTTGAAAAATCGGCAAAGTCGTGACGCTATCGGCCAAGTCATGACGTCCACTTTCAAGGGCAGAATTCTCTAATGTGACTTACTGCCCAGAGGCCCGAGAAATACATTCAGAAATCTACAATGAATATATGTTTTTGAAGCTGATTACAGTAAATACAAGAAACGTTTCACTCCTGTATCATTTGTTACTTCACAAAGGCTTTCTTTTGTTATCTTAGCGTTGGCGGTAGCCCGTTTAGCAAACATTGTTTTTAGAGGAAAACAGAAAACATGACGTTAGTATCTATAAATACCTAACAAATTTGCAGAATTTGGTCTGAAGAAAAAGTTTACAGCCAAATCAAACATACTTTCCCCTTGGGAATCATCAAATGTTGAAAATTTTCCGAAAGGGAAGGAGAACCACGCTCGCCCTAGACTCCTCCTCAGGACACAGAACAGAGTCGAGAATTACATCCCTCTGGTGAAATCTTGGGAACGTGCCTGGATTCCCTTTTTGAGTTCCGTTTTTTAATTATATCTTTTTATTTGTTTTTCGTTATAACATTTTGAGTTTGTTTTTGGTTATAATTTCTTAGTTTGGTTTTGGTTATAAATTTGTTAGTTTGTTTTTGTTTATATTTTTTTAGTTCGTTTTTGGAAGTAACGTAATCGGTTTTAGTTTCTTTTTAGTTATACATTTTTTGTTAAACATGGTTATAATTATTTTTTTTGGTTTCTTATTTAGTAATAAATGTTGTGCTTTGCTTTTGGTAATATATTTTTTAAATTTGTTTTAAGCCATAATTTATTTGTTTGTCTTTGGTTATAATTTTTTTAGTTCTTTTTGGTTATAATTTTTTTAGTTTGTTTTTGGTTTGTTTTTGGTTATACATTTTTTAGTGTTTTTGGTTTGTTTTTTTTTATAATTTTTTTAGTTTGTTTTTGGTTAAAAACTTTTTAGTTTGTTTTTGGTTATAAATTTTTTGGTTTGTTTTCCGTTATAATTTTTTTCATCTTGAGTACAACTCTGTGGGTTACTATTTTTTCCCCATGGCCGCATTAGTCTTCCGTAGCATTTAGCAATGTCTGATAAGTATGGGCTTCGCATCTACAGCAGGCCTAAGTGTAAGAAGTAAGTTGCAGTACAGTAACGCTTGCACGTTTGGCTTCACATGAAGGTGACGGTCTGAACACTGGCACCGTCTAATATATTGTATAATTCTTCTGCAAGGGCAGATTCTTCAATGAAAATCCCAAAATTTCCAATTTTTCTTTCAAAACCTAAGTTTTCCAAGTTTTGCTATTTACCACCCCCTCCCAGTTTTGAATTTTTTATTTCAAAAAGGGCCAAAAATTTGTAGCCCGCTTTGCGCGCCGAAACCTTTACGTTTGTCGTCTTTTTGACAATTCATCGCCTTTGTCTGGGCATCTGGTTGCTGCCACCCATCCGGGAGCTTGGAAGCCTTGGCCTCCCTGTCGGGCAAATCTTGTTGCCACTCTGGATTCAAGACCAACGGTTTGCTTTATAACCAGAATTCTCCCAACAAATAGTCAAATTAGACCCAACTTGTTCAGGTGGTCAGGAACCGGATAGAGCATTCTAACATGAAGGTCACATAATAGATCCCTTTAAATTTTTGTAGTCACTTTGTTATAACAAGCTTTGTAAAGTAAACCCCCTTTTGAAGGTCGGAATTGGAAATTACGTAATGAGGAGTGGCAGGAACGCAAGCATCGTTTCTACAAGAGAGTGTTAGCTTAACTAACAGTATGCACATTATTGAGAGTTTGTATGCATCTGTATTAACATCTCGCGTCTATTACTTATGCTACTCGCACACGTTTGCGAAGTTAAACGATATATAACGAGCTCTGATATCGCCTTTGAGCTCTTTTCATATCGTCCTTTGCACGTAATAAACTCCTGAACAGATCGTGCTTGTTGGCAGACAGACAAAAAATTTTAAACATGCTCAAAACGATGCTACGTTATGTACACTTGTTGTGCTCGTGATAGATTGTTTTGTGTTCGTGATACACAGTGTTTTGTTCGTGACACTACCTATTTGGCGTATTGTGTTTTACAACAAATCATACAGTGCAGGATTAGAGATACTACTTTACACTAGTCTAGCTTAACAAATCAAGATTCGTGTGGCTATTTCACTTATATTTAATGTCTAAAAACCATTGCGTTCCTAATTAGAACTAATTTTGTCACAAAATCGGAATTTTCTGTCAGCATCAACTCTCAAATATTAAACTCTCCAACATCTTTCTCAGGCATCATGATGTGCAGTCCGCACAGCACAACAATGATAAATCCAAACATCTGTGTGCCAAGAACCCTATTGTACCGCGAGCTACCATTGTTCTACGAACAAAAATCGCACGATTCCCGCTTTGAATCAGTTAGCGATCGATCGATACGGGAGACGTTACGTTTCCCGCCAAACGCTTCTCACAACGCGATTTTGGTGTGAACGGTTTATTATAGAAATACGTAGAAGCCGTTTGCTTTGCGATTTACTCTCGGCAAAAGACACTAGATTTCGATTTTGGTGTGAACGCACCTTTAGACTCGTCGTATATAACGATGAATACTTACAAATGAATGACAAGGCCCTGACCTAGCTGTGGGCCTCACCGTAGATTGAATGAGCCTCATGAATGAATATGTGACGATACGTTCTGTACCCTTCATCACGATATCATATTACACTTACGTTTAAAAATACGCGTTGAGGTCTATGGAACCCACGTGACATTTACCTTTCTTTGCCATTTACATACAAAATATCTGGTAATCTCTTACAGTTTGGTCATCTCTGAAAAAGTCTGTAATGTATTTTCACTTAATAGAAGTAGCTACAGTGTTACAGTAAGATAAAAAAAAAAACACTTCAAGGGGATTAACGGATACAGATAGATAGACTGACTGACTGATAGACTGAAGGCCTTGCGGACGCACAGACGGACTTTTGCCTTCTCCATGAACTGCCACAGGATACACACGGTGCTGGAACATAATGTATACTTACGGAGTTGTCGGCTCTGGAGCTCTGGCTGCCATCTTGTAAACCTTTTGTCAGTTGACCAGTTGAGTTGAGGCTATTATAAAATGAAAGCATTTGTAAAGTAAACTCTCGCAGCCATTTAACATTCATAAAATCTGTGTTCGTCTGTAAAATAAAAATCACGCTGGAAACAGGAGCGATCCACCTTTTCAGTTCGAAAATCATTGAAACTGGTCAGTGTATCTTCATCATTGTTGGTATATCTTTTGTAGTATTATCGCACTCATTATTGTTACACATAAAGTCGCGTCCGTAATCTTCCAAAAAGTAGAATAAAAAATACTACTGCTTCCATCATACGTAAGTAATTTACTTAGAAATGATTTTATATAACTCGAACCTTCGTACGTAATGCCCCCTTCCCACATTCACAATTTTTGCTACTGAAGAACACAATTTTTTAATCATTCACAATCGCAACGACGACGCACAAATACTGGTGGCCAATCGTGGTCCACCGCGGCACACCGTAGTGACTCGTGCCGCCACCGTGGAGCAACACAATTTTTTCTGGAATGTTAAAAAAAAATCTTTCTCTACCGCAGCTATGGAAAAAACGTGTTCCAGAAGCACCATATGTGTGTCTTGACGGCGTTTTATTCATTCGTACTCATTCGTAAAGGCCAGAATACCTACGAAAAACCAAGACTTTGCTACGGTGATGATAATATGACACTACGATGGTGCTGCGGTCTAGCACAACTTGAACAAGACGTTGTGAAGAGACCACTAAGATTTTTTGGGCAATGCCATAACTCTAACGTCATAATTTGTAAAACTGTCATGACATTTTCACACTAATGCCGTACTGCCTCTTGACGAGGTCTTGATATGGTCTTTACAAGACTTAAAAATTCGATTGACATTGAGTTTTTGAGTACGAATTGTTACGGTACATCAAGATTTTTCCACTCTGAAAAATCGTGCTCTTCCGTAGCAAAAATCGTGAATGTGTGAATGGGGCATAATAATTGTACCAATTACAAAATGCAGGCTGAACCTGTTCAAACTGTCGTTTTGGGAAAGTTCTGCAACCAGGGAGTGTTTTTTATACACTACACTGTTTACGATCCGCAAACGCTAGCACATTACTTAACGATTAGATGTACATATTCAATACGTATAGTAACTTACAATGTTAGGTTGTTTGTCCGGTCAGAATCTACAACTTTGCAGAAACTAAGATTGACGTCTTTCGAGTAACTGTTGCTCAGCGACTCATATCCACTAGAACGAGTTTAGATAAGTAGCATTCAAAGAGGAAGGTGGAAATTGTGATGTATGTGCCAAAATAATAAAAACTACTCCTTCAAAAATTCCATCAGACGAAATCAAATCTTTCAGCCTGAAATTAGTAGTCTGATTGAGTGTGTCAGTGTTTACACAGTAACACTCGCGATTTTTTGAAAAGCCAAGGGCCGAAAACCAAATAATACTCCCGAAGCAGTTCTGCTCCTAAAAGAAGCTAGGTCCCCAAGGTACAACTCAACTCAACAAGACCAACCGAATGACCTGACGTGCAAATTCCCTTTCTAGACTGGCTGAATAGAACAGACTCCGCCAGCGAGCTCGTGATCACGGATACCCCAGCGCCAAGGAAGACAAGGAAACGAAAGCCTCTGCGATTATGAATTCTTCACAGTAACAGTAAACTGATCGATGTATGACTTCTGTAGTGACTATTTACTGCAAAAAATGACAAACGTGCTTTGCCACCCTGTAAAGTACTGTGGCCCTGAAAGGACATTTCGAGATTTCGATGTTTCCACTTTTTCGTTTTGATGTTGCTTTGTTTCGACAATTTGTTTTCGATGTTTCGATTTTTTCGTTTCGAGCTTTTTGGTTTCGCTGTTTCAATGTTTTGATGTCAGACCAGTTGAACTGTCCATTTCAACTGAACTGTTCTGGAAATTAGGCATGTCCAGTTGAAAAGACAAGTTGAACTTTTCCAGTGTAACTTGCCCTAAGTGGAATATATTCACTGGACCATTTCAACTGGATTGATCAGGAAATTGGGTATATCCAGTTGAGAAATCAACTGGTATGTCACAGAAAGCCCCTATTTAATGAACACCCTTGAAGATTAATACCACTAATATGTGGCTCGTAGAAGAGTAATTCAGACGTAATGGTGCGCATCAAAATGCATCTTTGTTTTTTTTCAAAAGTCCCCTCGACTCTCTGGCGAAGACCAAGGGGCGAAAACCAAACAATACTCCCGAAGGAGTTCTGCTCCCTGAAGGGTAGGTGCCCAAGGGACAATTCAACTCAACATGACCGACCAAACGACCCGGCGTGCGAAGTCCCGTTCTAGACTGGCTGAATAGAACTCCGCCTGGGAGCTCCGCCGTCGTGAGCACGGATACTCCTGCGCAAGGTAAGTATCAAAATGCATCTGAGGCAAGTCCAAAACATCTAATTTTCTACATGTATAAGTAATCTGGTAATGTGTCCAGACATGTATTTAGTAATGTAGAGGTTTAAATATAGTTTACAACACAAAAATGATAAGAAACAACCCAGTAAAGGGCTAATCCTATTATAAACTGTTAAAGTGTGTAAATTGCACATTTTGAGAATAAATTAAAAAAAAATCGCCAGAAAACATCCTACAAAAGGTGTGTTCTGATAAAATGCATTTTAGCTCGATTATGCAAATTAGGTAAAACCAGTTGAGTTCAACTGGACTTTTCTGGATCGGTTAAACTAGGCTTAACGGGCCAGTTCAACTGGATTTACTGGACCAGTTTAAGTGGACATCCTGGACCTGTTCATTTAGACTGTACTGGAACAGTTCAGATGGAGTTTGCTGGTCCAATTTTTTGGAGCTCACTGATCCACTGATTCAATTGAACTTCATTGTACGAGGTGCAAATTGCACATTTTGAGAATAAATTTAAAAAAAATCGCCAGAAAACATCCTACAAAAGGTGTGATCTGATAAAATGCATTTTAGCTCGATTATGCAAATTAGGTAAAACCAGTTCAGTTCAACTGGACCTTCCTGGACCCATTCAACGGACTTTCCTGGCCATGCCGTTCAATTGGATTTTATTGTGATCAGCTCAGCTGGACTTTACTGGACCAGTTCAATTGGACTTAATTGTGATAGGTCAATTGGACTTTACTGGACAGTTCAATTGGAATGTATTGTGATTGGGTTAACTAGACTCAACTGAACTTTACTGGGCCAGTTTAATCGGAAATTGTTGTGGTTGTCTTAATTGGACATTACTGGACCATTTCAATAGACTAAATTGCGACTGGTTCAACTGAACATACTGGACCAGCCCTACTGGACCAGCTCAATTGGAATTTATTGTGAGTGGTTCACATGAACTTTCCTGGACCAGTTCAACCGGACTTTAAATGTTGTGATTAGTTCAACCGGACTTAACTGGACCATCTCAATTCGACTTCATTGTGACCAATTCGACTGGAATTTGTTTGATCAGTTCTACTGGACTTGATCGTGAAAAGTTCAACTAGACTTTACAGGACCAGTTCAAAAGGAATTTAATACCAGAACTAATCCTCCACTAATGGTAACTGTGAAGTTCAACTTAAGGCAATTTTACGGTGAAATTTTGGAAAACTTCCATCAGTCCAGCAAATTTAGTTGCTCAAGAAAAATTCTTCTGCAATGGTTTTCGCTTACTTAAACAATGGTCCACTTGAACCGTTACTACAGCTGTACAGGAACAAGCCCAATTTAAGTCCAGTTCAGTCAGTTAAGCAATCTCGTCATGCAATTGTGATACATCAAAAAGTCCTATTAAAATCAACTGGTTCCAGTTCAGTCCAGTTGAAGTCCAGTTCAGTACCAATCTCGTCGTGTAATCGTGATACATGACAGTCCTATTAAAATCAACTGGTTCCAGTTCAGTCCAGTTGAAGTCCAGTTCAGTACCAATCTCGTCGTGTAATCGTG
>WURT03644330.1:0-19647 GCA_009936505.3 Holothuria glaberrima | reverse complement strand
CACCATGAGTTTTGACAAAAATGCCTCCCAGATTGCAGGAAATGGCACTTTCTAGGTATTTTAAGTTGCATTTGAACGCTCCAAATTTTGATGTCTCATGTTGTAGAAAGCTTACAAGTGAGAACATTTTATATTTTTGAGAGTAGAATAATTTTTATTCTAAATTGCTTTATGAGTTGTTTTTTTTTAGTGTTTGTTACAAATGCGTGGGAAGCTGTTTTTTCTGTTGGGTGGGGGTGGTGAAGGGTTTTTTCGGACCACCGTCCTGGAGAGGGGTCCAAGGGGAGGGGGTGCCTTTTTTTTTTGAAATATTATGTGTCCTTACGTGCCATCTGGTGCCACATTTGCTACCTTTGAAGTAAAAATTTGTGTTAAAATATGTATTTTGGGTATTAAAAAAAATTGGCATCAGTGAGGGGGGGGCATGGCCCAATGGCCTTAAATATGCCACTGATAATAATAATAATATAAGTTAAACCATTGGAAAACACAATGGTGAATTATCGAATATATCCGTACTGGTGCAATTCAAATCAGAACTTTAATTACCAAGGAAGTTTTTTCAAACTATATTGATTTCCTTTTAGCTACACTATTGCAGCTTATTTTTCTTTCAGTGGGTTCCCGAAAAATTCTCAGTTGCACAAATTTTCACAGAAATTTTTGGTTGGGGCCGGGAGCCCCCCGCCTCCTATGCATATGGATGAGTTTTCAAATGGAGAAGCATAAATTTCACAGAATATCTCACCAAGTCACTGGAACATAAAACAGCTAGGATTAAGACTTAATTAGAGAGCTATTACTAACATTATCTGTCTGAGTTTGGGGGAGTAGTAGTTCAGTAGTTCAAGTTTCTGATTTTCTGCAGGTTCCATACTTTCTGAGAGCGCTCATACCATGAGCTTAATTTTCACATGCCGGCTTTACTTGTGGCCCACAAACCACATTATTGAGCTTATGAAACAATCATAGTCAAACTTTTGTCGCTTAATTTATATGTTGAGGAAAATATAAAAATTTGAAAGTGTGCTATTGCACAGTGGCCTGGCTATGCCTGCAGAGCCTATGGAGCCAAGCCAAGGAGCAGGGGACCTTGTCCCCAAATGCCCCCCCCCCTTGGTTACAGGCCTGCAAATCCTGAGATCTAATTGGGAAGTGTGCAGGAAATTGGGTAGCTGTGTGGGGAAAGAAAAATCTGAGGGGGCATATGCCCCGGTCCTGTCCCCACGTAGCACCGCCACTGGGGATATCCAGTCAAATGACTTCCCCCTTTTTTCAATTTTTGTATTCGTCCGTGCCGTATACTGCTCTTGATTTTATATATTTTTAAAAGGTCGCCATACCAGTAAGAAAAGGAAATCATAAGCGCCCCACTCCCAAGATCCCAAGCCAAGGAGCAGGGGGCCTGGTCCGTATGCATAAGATAAATGAAAATTTTGCGAGCAGAGAATCCGTGTCCATAAGATAAATTAAAATCTTGCTGGTACGGAATATGTGCAAATAGGGCGAATGAAAATCTTGTGGGCACGGACCCAATTAAGTACATAGGGGTTTTCATCACTTATGACCATAGCTGGGAAAAGCACGTTCCGTTTGTTTATAACAAAGGCAACAGAATGTTAGGGGTACTCCAAAGGAATCTGTCATTTTGCTCTGGCAATGTGAAATAAGCTGCCTACAAAGGTCTTCTTCATTTATGGTTATAACATAGTAGTTTAGACTTTATGTTGAATTTTTTATTGCTCATAGAATGAGTGTCTGTTAAAATGTATAACCCTTTTGTCTCTCAAAGTCAGATGAAAATGTTACAATGAAGAGACAGAAAACATCAGATGATTCATACAAGAATGAGAGATCATTTCCAAACAAATTTCCTGACTATGATGAAAAGAAGGATAAAGGCCAGTTACTGTCTACAGATGGAAAGGTATAACTTACAGTAGCTATTTAAAAGTGAAATGAGCTTCATTGTGAAAATGGTGCTAAATGCAAGATTGGTCCCTTATACATGTGCCTTCGTAGAAATGTAAAGCAGTGCTGTATTTTGCTATCGTAGAGTGTATAGCAAACATTTGCATAGATTGCCCATATCTTTGTCAGACTGATGTTATTCAGATATTTTTTGCAGGTCATGGCCGTACAGGTACAAAGACAATCATTCAAGCATGTGGTTTGTGTTATTTGACATTCCAGTAGACAAGCAAATTCCTGGAAACAAGTTTCAGTGGGTTTTAGTTTACATTGAAGGACTTGTTCAATGATACAACAAGTGTGCTTGTTGGTACTGTATCCCCAGGTTTCCCAGCCATCTTACAACGAGTAGCAGAGTGGTCTTTTCCAGCTGCTGTGCACCAATGTGTTTCACAAGTGTGTGGGTTCGAATCCCATTCGATGTACGTGAGTTTTTCTCCGGGTACTCTGGCTTTCCTCTCACTTGGCATGGCTTGCCATCAAAATCAGTTACCCAGCTGACAAAGTTGGTTGTGCTTCAGACTGAAGCACCTTTGAGTGGACCAGTTAACTAGCCGACTTTGCTTTGAACATGAGCATACCTTTTACAAGTCAGGCAAAGGTGCACAATGTAAAAGTGGTCAGTCTCTGATGTTTTGTCTAAACAGTGTGAAGATGAGTCAAACCATGGAAGTACTACCTCTGAGGTAAGTAGTACTTCCTTGGTCAAACTGGAAATATTTGGGAGTCATTGCATGTCCTTGAATGTTTAAAATTTATCATGGAAAGCTCAGGGAAAAAAATTAGGGACTTAAGTTTTTCTGACAGGCTAGAAACTGTGATCTCAGTAAGGGGATGTACATACTGGATTTAGAAAGATTGAGAGATGAAACTCCATAAACAGATTGTCAGATGTGTAGGGTTAAAAGATGAGCTGAACTCATGAAGTATGCAATTTTAAAGGAATAAGCTTTCACCCCAAAATTTGTTTGAAAAATCAGCAGACTGCACATTTCCTCTTATTTGCCTTACCAGAACGTTTTGGTACATAAACTATTAATAGCAAAAGTAAAGCAAGCCTTAGCAAGGAGTTATTGTACATTAATTAATCAAATTCCTTAACAAAAGTAGTGTCACATGATTGAAAAGAGCCATTTATGAAGTAGGATCCCCAGGTATACTAATTCTAGTTGGGGTGACTGCATTAACTCTTATAACGTTAAGTGTTCAATGTACAGTAGCAGATACATCAGACAAGAAATAATAGGAAAAAAGAATATATCAGTAAAAAAGACAAAGTAGATCTATAGAATCTCTTTAGGAAAGCTGGGTCTGTTTGTTTCAGTCTTTGCACCCAGCTGTTAAAACTAGGAGCTGAAATATCAGTTTTTGGTTTCAATGATAAGCATAGCCTATGCAATCATGGTAGTATGTGTGTGTGTGCCTGTTTCTGACAAACACCTTGTTAACATGTTATCTTAAGAAAGGAAATTGACAGTTCTCATATTTGATACATAGATGTCCCTTACAAAAGGGAGAAGTCTTTTATTTTGGGTGGAGGTCAACAGTCATCTAGGGTCACATATTCTTTTTTACCATGTGGATGCAAATCTGAAAATTTAAGTTATTTCAAGTTGCAGTAGGAAACATACTTTTCATACATCACATGGTGATGCATTAAAATCAGTAGGAAAACCTTATTGGTTCTGGTGGAGGTGAAAGGTCACCAGAGGTCAAAGAGCAAAATTTCCTAAGAATTTCCAAGGTCAAATATGAACACAAAATTGTATTTTTCCAACATACTACAGTAAGGCCATATTCAATAAGTGACTGAAAAAACAGGACATTTTGGCATTATTTAATACATGTAGTAATCATGGAAGCTACAATGCATTTTTGCATTCTAGTTTGAAGATGATTGCCTTTAGTGAAAGCTAGCCATTAGAGGATATGGTACTGAGAACATGAGCTTAGCAGGCTGAGAATTCACTAACATTTGCAGAAGTTCTTGCATAAGTCCAAATACTTACGCACTGTACGTGTAAGATCTTTTGAAAGTGGTATTCATGGAAATAACTTACACAGTTCAGAAAGGTAAGAGCCTGCACAACTGATGTACATAATGCATATTGTTCTGTCTCATCTGTAGCCAATCACATTGACTCTTAATGGTAAAAGGAAGCACACGGTTTTCTGTGGTAACACATGCTGTCGTACACCGTGCACAACTATTTGGTATAGTGTGCCTCTGCATGCAAAACTATGGCTCTTTCATACTTTTAGAAAGATAGGGTGCGTAAGTCCACTTTAGAGTTTTTGTGCGTAAGTATTCTTTGTGAATCCGGCCCCAGATATGCAACTCAAGAATGTGGTTACTGTAAATATTAAGTAAATTGGTTTAAGGTGCACTTTTGTTCTACTATGATGTATGAAAAACAGTTGAACAAGGACAGAGAACTTGGCAGACTTGCTGATAGACATTTCAAGAAAAGAAAATAACAGTTATGACTCTAGGTAGTGGGGATGCTGTGTGTGTGACACTTGGCTTGTAAACACAGTGTCTCAAGATGGGTAATTGTGAGGGGAAAGAAGATGCCCAGTGTTAATTGGATGAACCCAGGTATTTTTGGTGGCAGTCAAAGGTCATTAAAGGTCATATCAGAGGTTAATTACTAAAAACCTTGTCAATTGAACACTAAATAATCTAGTAGCAGTGATGTTAGGGGTGTGCTTCATTAGAGGATACCCAAATGCTATATTTTTCATAACATTCTAGTGGAGTAATCAACAAAAAACCCAGATAGATACAATCTTGTCTGAAGCAAAATCATGGTTTTCTTTTTTCTTTTTTTTTTTTTTTTAAAAACTTTTTGGCAGATAGTTCACAGTATAAATAATTGCAAGCAGATACAGTGAAGATATCCAGACTGTAAACATTGTACATAAAGCTTAATACACTACAATGTATGTATGGTGTGTATAAGGCAGTATGTTTGAATGTGTCCAATCATAGTTGAAGATTTTGCTTAAACTGATGAATATTCAATTTCATGTGTTATTGCTATGCTCCACCTTTATTGGAAACCAGCTTCAATACAACCTGCAATCTGTTGTCATGGGGAAGCAAAGTTAAGAAAGGTTTTCACACTTAGCATGTTGTTATCCCATGTTGAGGAGAATCCTGTTGTTTTTTGTGGAGGTGAAAGATCATTTGGTGTCACCAAAGGACAAAGGTTTAAAACTTAAAACACTTATGTTTTTCCCTAGTTGAATGAAACATTGACAGAAAAGGTAAACCAGACTGTTGAGAGTCTCCTCCAAAACCTAGAAGCTGGCTTTCTGTCTTCCTCTGGACAAGATGGTTCTGTGTATACAGGAACGTCAGGTAAAATAAAGAGGGTGGTTAGCAATTGTTAAACTACATTATTTGTGTTGAACATTTCATCAATTAAAGTTCCCATCATTGTAAAAGAAGTGGTAGAAGAAAATCATTAGAAATGTTGACAAATGAGATTGGGCCATAAGTTTGGTTTCATAGTTTAGTACTATATCTGAGGTACAAGTCAAATTTTATCCTGTTTAAAAGGTAGACACTCACCACCCTTAGCACATTTTAGATTAGAAACAGTCTGAGGTCACAATTGATGAGAGAACTATGATTGAAATTAAAAGTGGAGAAAAGTATTTCTTCAAGTATAAGCCCCTCTGATTAGTCAAAGACATGCAAATCTTCAGCTGAATATGGCCTGGCGTATAGTAAACTTTTGCAAGAGAAGTTTCATATGCTGTGCTATTAGGTAATACACTGTTGGCACTTTGGGATAAACTTTTAGCCAGTTGTAACAGAATTTGGAAGTATGAAACTTTTATAAGCATGTATATATGACATGTGTAAAATAAATATTTTTGAGGTGGTGGACCACACTGAAAAGTTTAACAGTTTTTACACAGATCTGTGTTGTATGAAAAAGTGCACCAAACTTTTTGGCATATATGGCATTTTCGAAAAATTTAGTGTACTTTGCCATAGTGGCATGGCATGGTGCACAATGGCAATGTCATTGTGGCATAACACCAGCCTACATGCACCCTAGGTCTATTAACATACTGTACGTTAACAAATGGTAACATTTGGCCTACATCAGGCATGGTGTGTTGAATGAAAAAAATGGTATATAGGTCATGTAAGCCAACCTCAAACTGAATTGAACAGACACCTGCTAATCCTATTCACTTCATGGCAGTCCAGCCTATTCATCTCTTCCTTAAGTTGTCTATTCACCTCAGTTTAAGGTAGCCTTACATGAAGTATCTCCCCCCAAAATGGCAAAGGCTTAACTCTGTGGGGTAAGGCATACAAACTCTCCAGAATGGATGTTGGAGATGCAATGTTGACAGTAAGCTTTTGTTCACTACAGAACATAAGTAATGAAATTGTAATCTAATGTTATCCTTTATTACAGAGGTAGTTTTGTCCTCTAGGTAATGATGTTGATTGCTAAATAGTGCAGTCATGTTACTGTTTCAACAATTAGTTATCTCATTTGACAATGTCACATTGTACCTAGAGTTATCATAATCCCACCTACAAAACATTTCAATATAGCTAGACCACAAAAAAGTGACTTGAGCAGGCCAAAGTTGTCCTCATTAAATCTAGGTCAACATCTTGTTCAATCTAGTCCTGAGTTCCTTACAAAAAAGCCATCTTATATGTTCCACTTGAAGGCAATGTAGAGCCAAGTTTGAAATGCCTCTGTACAGCTGTGTAAACTGTGGGCATAGATCCATTTTCTGGGGCACATTTAGTTAATTGTATGGCCACTGATCTCCCTTCATACTCAGTATTATTCATGTAAAAAGTAATTGTAAGAGTATTTTGTCATTGGCTGAATGTATGACAGGTTTATGCTTCATGGAGATTTGAAGGTGTGAACTCTTTGATGCTTCGGAGATTTTACCACACAACATAAATATCTGATTCTTTAAATAGCACTACAACACCAATCAAATGTCATATCTGAAGAAATAAAAATGTTGTCGCAAAGATGGTTCCTGACATACACCAATGGTACATGACAAATGTAGCAGTCAAATCATTTACATTGTGTAGTAGCAGTATTTACAACACAGAAAAGATTGCTTACAATATATCATATGTGTTTGTGTAAAGGGCTGATGCTTCCATGAAAAAGCTTGCATAGGTTGGTTAAAACTTATTCAAGCATATTAAACCCACACAGGTATCGCCCTCATGTACCTTCAGTTGTATGATGTATATGGTAAGGAGGAAT
Organism: Holothuria glaberrima; assembly: GCA_009936505.3. Lineage (NCBI taxonomy): Eukaryota > Metazoa > Echinodermata > Holothuroidea > Aspidochirotida > Holothuriidae > Holothuria > Holothuria glaberrima. Next base: position 12,403 of record WURT03644330.1, on the reverse strand, counting down.
ATCTCAGTAAAGCAAAACATTACATCTGTGAACCATCAACAAACCTGAGAGGAAGGAAAAGTTCATTCATTGCTGGAGATGGAGGACCTTTGGCGATAGCTGCAGTAATTTATGACAAGCTGGGAGAAAAACACAAATCAAAAGAGTTCATAGACAGGTAAAAATAGATCACCATTGAACATTTCTTGTAACTTCCATGTAAACTATTGAATGAGCCCCTTGTGGGTCCGTACTGTACAAAAAGTTTTAAAGCATGCCAGTTAGGTTTAAATTGGACTATTACAAGCCCCAGCCTAGGAATTTTGCCTAAGAAGGTCCCCATCCAACCACATAAAACAAAGGTACATTCGGGAGTTGTAATAATTTTTGGTGTACAGTAGGGCTACAGAAGGCCACAGATGGGCATAAACAGGATTTTTGCTTGGGAGGATCACACATTCCCATGATTAAGAATGTCACATGAGACACTCCACCAAGGGCTTGTGGATCCAGGCAAGTTGTTTTCCAGCTTAAGGGACCTGGGGGAACTTCAGCTTCAGGGTTCCCTGTCAGGTTCACTTTTATGAGGACATCCTTGAGACGGGAATCAGTAACTTTTGAACCTCATACTTCATTAATCCCCATAAAAAGGTGAAGAATCCTTTTGATTTTGATGGAGGTCATTTGGGCCCACCATTGGTCAAATAGCATGTACCTTGAAAATTGCTGTTATAACCATGATATCTCAAGATGAGTACTAGTGATGGACTTCATATTTGGTGAAAACCTCCGAAACATGATTTATCAAGTATGAAACATGTTTGGATCTTATATCTGGCATATAATGCTCATGGTATCACCATGTTCACATGAATCAATCCATCTTATATTTACCCATGGAATTTTAACTTTTGATACCTAAATTTAAACCACAGTATTTTACAATGACACTGTGTCAACTTGAATCCACAGTACTTAAATTTTATCCTTATGGCAAGGAATTACTAAGCCTTTTGGCATTCTAGTTGAAATATTCAAGATGGCCATTTATTACTATAAAATGAGAGAGGCTGGCGTAAGAAGTATCAGTAATGCCAAATAAAAATGAGTTCAAGTAATATAAGGTAAAACTTTGTGATTAGTAATATCAGTTTCTTCATTCTGTTGCTGTAGACTATGAATATCTATGAATGTTCACAAAGTTACAGGGGAGCAAAGTTACATATTTGGAGCAGCAAAATGGGACAAAACTCACATATTAATTTGTGATTACAGAAGCTGGCAGTGCAAAGATGAAAACCTTTTCCCTTTGTGCTTGACCAGATGTAACAGATGAAGTACACCTGTGTTCTTAAGAGCTTTTAAGCTTTTTGAATCTTTATGACTGTACAAAAAAAAAGAAATTTGACCTTGTAGATATTAAACATCCTTAGTACAAAGGAATTTGGAAGGTTTCCACTCCTATCCAAGTATCAGCTCAATGGATACCTGTATTTTGTCAATACATAAACTGCATATTAGTTTCCTTTGGTTTCAGATTGGTTTCTCTTCATCCTACTATTCATGATGAGAGTATGCCAAATGAATTAATGAATGGTAGGGCTGGTTACCTCTATGCATTGATGTACGTCAGGTATCACTTAGGCCAGGATCAAATACCAGATGAAGTCTCCAACAAGGTAAAGTAGTTTTAGCTTTCATGGTGCTCTTGAAAGGGGATGTTTCTGAAACTTTTAGAAGAAACTTAAATGCACCATACTGCTTTTGCTCATTGCATCACAGTTTGTGACCATTTCCTTCATCAAAAATAATCAGTTATACATACTGAGATCTAAGAACTTTCTCAATCTGGTTCTTCCTTGATATCGATCCATGTTTGGTGAGCATTCTCTCACTATCCAAAGTCCTAAGTTATGGAATGATTTTCCCTTGTCTCTTTAGCTGGGGTCTCTTTGGAACATTTTCAAAGCTTGTTCAAAACCTATTTGTGTTTTTGATGGTGTAGTAACCTTTCATTTTGCTGTTTTTTCTTTTTTCACTCCCTCTCTTGCTAAGTTCATTAGAATAATTATTTTAAATAGTTTGCTATATAGATTTATTGAACATTAATATAATGTGCAGTATTCCTGTGAAGAGAGAATGTCTGCTTTGTGAGTCTGTAATGAAGCTGAGGGCCAGGGGTGCAGATAGCTATTTAATAGTGATGGGGTAGGGGTGAATGGCAAGGGTGTAGGAAAAACCAAGAGCCCTACCTCTTTGGAACTTAATGCACCTTGGGATTGCATGCCATAAGGAATGACTGCATGCAGAAAAAAGTGACTAAGATTTGTAAGAAAGTCAAGCAATGGTTCAAGGATGAAGACTGCCCTTTTTAAGCTAGCTGCATACTACATGACTTTGAGTGATTTAACTCAACTCCTCTTTTTTCACCTAGTTTTCTGTATTTAGTGCAACTTTCTGATGCACATTTGACAATGTACACCATATAACTGGCTATGGTCTGTTTTGCCGTGGTTGCACTATGGTACGTGAGAACCCTCTTTCAACTTTGTACACAATTGTGGGTACCTGGTTGGTCAAATTGTTTCAACCTTATGTCTGTCACAGAATCCACTCAGGAAAAATGAGTATGTTCATTTTACCTGGCAGACAGTGATGTGACTCAGAACTTGCTAGACTGGTCTTAAAACTGCCAGTCTTAGTTGTAGACCAGTGCACACTCCATGACTATTAGTGCTGTGACAGTTGAGTTGCATTGCGCAAAGTCGTGTAGTGTGCGCATAGTTATAAAGCTATTCTAACTAACCAGTTAGTGTTCTCCCTCCAGACAGCTGCCATGATACTGGAACTTGGCCAGAAACTTGCCACAGAAACAAGAACTTCTTCTGCATTGATGTATGAATGGCATAATAAACACTACCTAGGGGCCTGTCATGGGATCTCTGGTATACTCAGTTTACTTCTACAGGTATTACTCTGTGAAATTTTTGTTTGTGTTTTTATTTTCTATAATGAAATGAGTTGCTATAACTTGACATGATATATGCGTAATTGTATGTTTTGTTTAACTGAGGGTCAAGACCAGTGGCGGAACATCCATATCGTCAAGGGACGTTCTCCACCCTTACGAACTCAAATCGCCTGTCGGCGCTCTTTTTAGGTTTTTACCGTATTGAGGCATAGGGTATCTACCTACTTGGAAGAGCCCCTACAGGCATTTCTTGCCCACTCTGATCCAATTCCCTTCCTCTGCCACTGGTCAAGACATTGCCAAGGAGTCATAATGTCTATTTTAAGCCCATTAAATGAGTTATAAATGGAGACATGCCAGCTTGCAGGGTTTTAGGCATCATCTCATGTCCACATTTTCAGATCTCACTGTAATGTAACATTATTTCAGACAGATATACAAATACTAGACTACCCTTGCAACTCTACAGTACTTTACTATACAATGCAAACTTCATAGTTTGAGATAGTAATTCACAGGTTCTTTGATGGAAATATCAAGGTTTTTAATTTAGGAGATTGGCAGGTTTGATAGAGCTAAAATGTATAATTTCATCAAGAACTTAATAGGCAAAACCAAAGACCAGTCTTGAATATATTGTAGACATTCTGGCGCCTCTCAAAACCTGTGATGACACCATACCACACTACTCCGACTTTAACCGACAGAACATAATTAACCTGCTGCACATAGTGTGCCACCAATTATTCCTCCTTTGACATGCACACTAAAGTTGGTCCGTTTTATACCCTGTGGACCCTTGCAGAAGTTATCAACAGGAACAGGCTCACAAGTAGGCCTTCTATACTGTTGAAAAAATTGTGTGTGCACTAATCCTGTAAAAGTTTGAGCTCAGTAGGAGAACTTTAATGTGGTGATTATGGCTCCTCTGACACTTCACCAGGGATACAATTTTGCACAAAAGTACCCAAAATACCTTTAGTTTGCTTCATTTTGCATCATGAAAAGGGCCTACCTACTTGGATTGCTTTGCTTCAACATCCACATAAAAAATTCAGCAAATATTCTATCATGAACTTGGTCTATACTACCCCCTCCTGTCATAGGAAGTGTGATATGTTCGCTGGTCCTCCTGAGTGCAGAGTTGCCAACTGTTCTGATTTGGGCAGAACTGTTCCGATTTTTGCATGTGTTCCGACGTCCTGCTAAATGAGCAAAAATTCGATTTTGTCCAAAATCAGTGAAATGAAAATATTCCACACAATTGTCGCAATAAAATTTAGACCATTTTCCTTCCACAAATATCCTATCATCGAACTATTAGAGGCACCAAAATCATGTTTGCAAGAACTGCAGCAAAATATGGCACTGTTACCTCCAGTGAATGTGGAAGGTCAGGTCTTCAACCTGTACGCTGCCGAAGTATGCTAGCTGGCTTCACTTTTCAGTACATACTTAGCACGGACTTCATTATACAAGTCCGTGTAAGAAACCTGTGTTACATAGCTAGCTGTAGTGGTAACAGCTTGCATTTTCACGTGTCCGCGAGGCCAGGTGCAGTGCTCATCATGGTTAGGCTCCATAAGTCTAACTCTAACATTACAAGGCTGTATGGATGTGTGTAGCAAAAGTATAATTGCAGCAAAGAAATCTTGGCGATTGCAAAGATTTGAGGAAGAATGTACAAGGAAATGGCCGATCATTACTGAGTCTACAGTAGACATATTTCACGCATTCTGTATGAAATGCCAAGTTAACTTTAGTATCCGGGCATGGTGGCTGGTGGCCACTGGCCTAGGCCAGCAGTATAGACCTATGACAGGCCTAGGCATAACGTTAGGTCTAACTGAACATGTAGGCAGTGGTATACATCGCAAAATAGCATGCAGTGTTACTAATACCTACTAAACACGTAGGAATGCTAAACATCGCCACAATAGCAGTGTTAGTACAGGAACATTCTGGAGGGCTCTGTATCGATTTTTGCTAGTACACACCGTGAGCAAGTGATGAAAGCAGAGGTACTTCTCAGTGACTTTATTGTAGGGCCTAACAGTTACGTATTTCCTTCAAGCTGGATGAATATCATTAGCCTTGGCCTGTATGAGACTGTGACCACAGGTATAGGCCTAGGCTAGGCCTAGTGCGATATGCTGCCCAGTGTAATAAAAAATAAATGAAGAGCTACACCAAACTGGAAGCATACAACTATCTCCAGAAAAGAGTAAAATATGTCACTATTTGGCATCTGAGCAGTCCAATTTTTCAAAAAAATCTCCCCCAGGCCGTGGATCACAAATTCCAAAATGTTCCTCCAGCTGTTACTCAAATGTTGGCATCTCTGCTGAGTGGTATGCTACCTGCAATTGTAGCAGTGGAAAAGAAGAGTTATAACTTTGAACACGCTATAGCCTAACTGTACAACTGCGAATGTAAGGAATGGAATGTACGGTAGCCGAATGTTTAGCTCTGGCCTACAATTCTAGTAAACACTGGAAAAGTCAGTAATTTAAAAAGCAGGGCATTTATAACGGCTACTGATACCTATCAAACAGAACCATTCAGTACAAACATAAGCATACATGGTATTTTGTCTGCTGGCTGAGCTTTTTTTGCCAGATGAAAACCTGCACTACCCGAGAAAATTGCAGGAATTTGCCCAATAATCTTTTTTGCCAATCTCTGCAGTATCCTTCACATGGCCCATGCTTGTATATGCCTACACTAACTTTTGTTAAATTATTCCTTTTTACTAAAAAGATGGTCAAAACTCAATAAAGAAGTGTTTTGTTCCAGAGCATATGAATGAGACGTGAATTCGTCTTAGAGCTGTGGTAATATCTGTATTACTTTGTGACTCAAAGCAAGAAAACAGCAAGGAAAGTATGTGTTCTGGAGCCTACTTCCAGTGTTTAAATGTTCAATGAACTTGTAGTTGTGGCTACTTGTAAGACAAGAAAATCATGTGAGTGAATGCTACTCACTGATTGGCCAAACCCTAGGCCTGTTGTTTCCATTAGAGTCCATACCATTAAAACCAGTACCAACTGCATCCAACTATGATTGTAGATGCTCAATCAGGCTGATGGTTGCCCACCAGATGTATATCAAAGAAATCATAGGTGTGGAACTGTTCATACTGCTACGACTGCAGTCATCACAATGTCTTATAGCATCATGTTGTAGGTAGTCATGGTGGTGTGGTCTGGGCTTTAAGAAATTACCAAGGACTTTCTCCCATTGGATTATTCATTACATGACATCAGAATGGTTACATGAAAGGAAGACCCAGGCCCAGAATTGATAACAGGGTTAATGCTACTTTGTAAACTGGAATGTCTGGCTTTATTCTTTAACACACAGCTATTAACTTAGTTGTAAGTTCTAAAAAAGTTGAGTTGCCTTTAAGAAATTATAAATCACTATTAACTGTACACGACAACTTGGCGAAGCTACTCATTCTGATTTGAGTTACCTCATATGGCGTGTTAGAGGCAAGAAGGTGTATATCCTTATATGTAGTACTAGTTGTCACTAGTAATTCTTAGTAACACACATTACAGCTACATTATGACTAAAATCAAGACTCATTATGTTAGAGATACCAGTGTTGCTTGAGTAACAATACTTTGAAATTCTAAAGGATTAAGAAACTTATACAGCTCAATGTTGTGACCAATTGTTAGCTAAAATATGCAGTGCAACTATTTTGACATTAGAGTACTAGTACAGACTGACCAGTAGGACTGTTTTAGCATGTGAGTACATGTACGAGTACTTGAAAAAGTACTCAAATACCAAGTACTTTCAGAGTAGAACAACACTGCTTCTTCTTAAAAGAGATCTATACGGAAGCTGAGAAGGACAGTGGTTTTGTAGAGACATGTACTTTCCCCTCAAATGCTGGCAGTTTGGGGATGACATGTCCTTAGCAATCTTCATTTCAATCACCTATCTGTAAATGTTTTACAAGTTAGTTTTGATTTTGAAAATTTACTTCAAGAATAGTAACATCCTATGGCTAGGGAGTCTATTTAAGAAATCAGTCATGGAACTGTTCTGCTTCTTTCAGTGTCCTTTGACACCTATTACACAACATTTGAAAGATATCATTCAACCAAGTGTGGATTTCATGCAGAATCTTCAGTTTCCATCGGGTAATTTCCCATCATCCCTTGGCAATGAAATGGATCGCTTGGTACATTGGTGTCATGGTGCTCCTGGTGTCATTCATATGCTCCTCGTGGCCTACAAAGTAAGTTACAGTCATGTGAGGTCAGGCTGGGGGTATTTGCTACAAGTATGTTTCAATACTGGCTTTAGAAATGCTCCAGTTGAGCTACAAAGATAATAGTAACAAGAGTAATGTGATATAATGTTAACAGGGGGACCGCTCTGTTCTGATGTCTCTTTGTTCAGATGTATTGATTTTCTGAAAAGTTTAAATTGAGGTCAGTGTTTAAGGTTAGATTCTAAGGGTATTTATTGACTAGAGACCAAGGTCTAATGCATGCCCTGTGCAAAATTTTGGCAAATTTGAAAGCAAGAGTTAGGTCCAAAATAGTTTATTCTCCGACGGTCAGTCATTGCGCTGTGGGCATCTAGTGGGCAAAACATGGCGATATTTTCGTGCTTTTTGTAACATAAGAAGGGGTATATTTTCCCTAGCAATTCCAGAAGAGTAAAGGAAGGCAGTACATTTGTTGCTGTAATAACACTATTTTTACCGTCAGTTCGATTATGTAAGAGTTGGCGCTACAAATTAGTGGTATGTCCCCTATATCTAAGATTTACTTTCTACTTTCAGAGCCGCAAAGCAAGGGTAAAAGATACTAAGTCGCCCACTGATCTGCCTCGCTTACGCATAGACTGTGCAATCCTTAATGTCAACTTTTGTCTGCGTTTGACACATTACTTATGCATACAGCGTTATGTCTGGCTAATTCTGTGCACCCCATATGCAGGCAAGCCCTATAAATAGCCCAATGTTTAGAGAAAGTGCAAGCAAAGAGGAAACGACAGGTTGGTTGAGACATTGCAAATTTGGACCAAACTTTGCCTCCATGGGTGGACATTCTGCCATTTTGGCCTTGGTCTGTAGTCAATAAATACTCTTAGGTTAGGTTAGTATTATGTTATTAGGGATACACCTCTATGTTCTGATGTCTCTATGTTCTGACAAGCATGACCCTGATAGTCTGATCTGTCATCATTACATCCAGTGTAGACTTGTAGTAATATAGAGATGTCGGAACCATGAGACAAAGGAAGAGAGAGGTGTAACTGTTAACCACTTCTTGTGATACTGAAATGCGATTGAATTCTTTGTTACTTCTTTGTTTCTTTTTCTTCAGTTTTGTTTTTGTCTCTTTTGCCTTCTTTTCCTATGAGGAAGTTTTATTGTATCTTGACTATGCCCTGTATATGATTACAACATTATCATTGTTGGGAATGAAATGTTTAATTTAAATGGGATGTTGTCTGCTGTAAACAGTTTTTAGGGTCAGACATGAACAGTGCATATGTCTTGAATCCAATGACTTCAGTTTGGTTTTGTCTGATTTTGGAACACATTATCGATTACAGTGCTGGAAGCAGCATCATTACCATTGCAGTCAATTTGGTGTGTGTGAGTTGGTGGGGGTGTGTGTGTGAGTATGTATGTGATGCCCAAAGCTGTGTACAAGCAAATCCATAGTAGGAAAGGTCTGCTATGCAAGACATTTGGTAAGTATGTTGACCCTGGTGTGCAGTTGTGCAAAATATTGCTTTTGTTACCAGTATCATGCATAGTAGTGAGTCAACAGGGCTTAAGTCAGAAATCCTAAAATGGTAATATCTACCAGTCAGGATGGCTGATTAGATTCATATTTTGTCATGGGTATGCTGACAGGTAGAGGTAATAAGCTTGTTAGTAACAGTTAAAAATGCATGCAGCAATCGCAAAGAAGGAAAGGTCTGCTGTGCACAGTACTTGGTGCTTGTGTTGGAACTGGTGTGAAGTTGCACAATTTGTGCTTTGTTGCCAGTATCATGCATAGTAATGAGGGGCTAAGTTGAAAAAATTTAAAGTGGTAATATCTCCCAATTAGGAGGACTGATATGCTCCATTAGGATACCAAAATGGATGTGGCCAAACATCTTTGATACATTGTCTATTGAGAGCAACAATTGAAAGTAATATGCAACTTCTTTTTCTTCTGCACCAAAGACTTGTGGCATAAAGAAAACTATTGAACTCAATTACTGGAGAATACTGTAATACTTGTCTTCAGTGCTGTGCCGTGCTGATGTACAACTTGTGGTTTTGTTTTGAGAAAGTATTATACTGCTGTAAAATATCAACTAAACAGTGCAACTAAGCAGTGCAATAAATAGGGGTGAAATTACCAGAGTACTTTTTGATTTCTTGTCAAAGGCAAAAGGAATCCATGCATTCATGCAAGTTGGCAAGTGTATGTGTGTCTGTGTATGTGTGTGTGTGTGTGATAACTTGCTTGTAAACACAATATCTCAAATAAGGGTAACTATGAGGGATCTCATACTTGACATGTGGATACCCCATATTGCTTTCTGGTGGAGTTTAAAGGTCACCTGAGGACAAACTGTAAAAGCTATGAAGAATGCTTGTAAACATATCTCCAGAAGGAAAACTTTGCTGAATTTTATAGTTGGCATGTGGATACTGCATATTAAGTAGATGATTTCATTTGATTTTAGTGGAGGTCAAAGGTCATTTGGGGTCATGGGAGGTCAAATAGTGAAAACCTAGAAAACTGCTTGCAAACACGGTATCTCAAGATGTGCAAGCATAATGGATTTTATACTTTACATGTAGATGCTCCATTTTGAGAAGATTATCCCTATTGTTTTGATGAAGTTTAAAGGCCACATGGGGCACCTGAGGTCGAAGTGTAAAAACCTCAAAAAAATTTAGTCTCAAGATGCTTCAGCTTAAAGGATCTCATACTTGACATGTGGATACTCCGTCATGTACTTGGTGGAGTTCAAAGGTCACCTGGGATCACCAGAGGTCAAATTTTAAAAGCCATGAAAAATGTGCTCCAACTCTGAGTTTTTTGCACACTCTTATGGTTTAAAGGTGGCTGAATTTTGAAATATCACACTTTGAAGCCCCTCGTTTATTTGGGGTTAGTTGCAGTTGGTAGTTCTGCAAAAAGTGTTTAACCACATATAATTGTGACTCACTATGTACCCGTCTGTTTCTGTAAATAGGAATCATTATATGTTTATTATATTGCTAGGAATTTAAGGATGAAAAGTACCTAAACTCTGCTCTGAAATGTGGTGATGTTATCTGGAAGTTTGGTCTTCTGAGGAAAGGATATGGTCTCTGTCATGGCGTTGCAGGAAATGCATACAGCCTGCTGGCCCTTTACAATGTCACAAAAGATGAGAGACATCTGTATCGTGCATGCAAGGTATTTAACATCTGGTTGCATATACTAAAAACTCTTCAACTCATGGTATTGTGTATGCAAGGTATTTACATCTGGGTGCATGTACTGAAAACTCTTTAACTCATGGTATTATGTATGCAAGGTATTTAACATCTGGTTGCATATACTCAAGGCTCTATAATCTCACCCCAGACGGTAGAGATTCTCCCTACTAAGTTTACTCCTCCAATTTAAACAAAACACTTGTCTTCTACAGCCAGGTAGCCAGTACTGAGGTTAAAATGCCTGATGCCATACTGACACATAACTGTTTGTGAGATGTATTGGGAACACAACTGGCAGTGCAAGTTGTCATTGACCAACCAGAGTGGAGTTATTGTTTGCATAAATGTTGAGTGCACTCATTTAAATGTATCAAGAACTATAGAGCTATTCCTGAAGTGACAAAATATACCTGATGTTCATTAGTGTGTGGTTACAAGGTAATTTACTGAAGTAAACCGAAGTTACCTGCTGCAAGTCAGAAGTACCATTTGTAAGTGGCTAGTTATAAAGATCAATAATTGCCTTCTTCACACCAAATAAGTTTCAAAGAGTGTTACGTGTGGACTTTCTTGGTTGAATTCATCAACACACATAATAATAGCTCACTGCTACATACTGAGGGTTGCATGTGATATCCTTATTATAATAGGGTTTAATCAAAAAGTGTGAAATGATTACATACAGAAATATTTATTTGTGCATTATCCATGATGTGAACAGTCATAGATGGTTTTACACTAGGTTGCAAGTAATTACAGAACTTAGCTTAGGTTAAAATTGCAGTTGCACCCAGCAGACTAAATTATCCTGGTTTAACCTTTGTATGACTAATTTTCAACTTTTATAAACTGGATTGACCTTACAGTAGGTTTAAAGTGTTAAGTGGTGCACAGCAAGGTTGTACAACTGGCTTTTGCTTTATTTCTTTGTTAGAGCAACTTGGTCAAAGTAGCTTTCAACTAGGTCTCCAATGAGTTTCAGCTGGAGTTAGTATAACCAAGTTTACAAAGAATTTGTATTGTGGAATTGTCATTTCATAACACTATGTATATAATAGCTTCATTTTGTCCAGTTTGTGCAAATACTGAAAAGTTTTGCTTAAGAGCTTTTTTGCATAAACACTGTAAATTTAAATGTATGGTCCATTCATAATTACATTTTCTTTGCCTGATAAGCTGTCTGTGACTCTCACTTTGTCAGCAAAGTGGAAAAGTATAGCCTTTATTTGTTATTTCTCTTAGTTTGCAGAGTGGTGCTTGGATTATGGCAAACATGACTGCTCTGCTCCTGACAGACCGTATTCTTTATTTGAAGGTAAGAAAAAAATTACAATTGCCTTCAAGATCAAATTTGTTTGTCCTCTCTGAAATAGATTTACACAGTTTAGAAAGAAGCAGCAAGGAAGATATAACCTTTTCAAGAATGAAAATAAATCTGTTGGTCGAACTTACTTTTCTAAGGATACCTGTTTGAAAGAGAAAGGGTAGCTGTTAGAGCCATTTAAATTACACATGATGTTCTGATTTTTTCTGTGTCACATGTAGCTGATACAGCTGCATAAAGATAGTTTCATGTTTGCTTGCTATTAGAATGCAGGGTAAAGTATGTCATTTCAGTATAATGTTATAGGTATATGTGTACACATGCAGTGTATCTAGTTGTGCCTATCTGCTGAATTTTTTCCTGAGCATTACAATTTTTTTTTTTTTTGGTAGCAATGCTGAATTCTGAAGATTCCTATACATGTATTCCATGCTCTTCATACCAGCCAACCATTCCGATTTTGGCGGAATTTTTCAGATTTCTTCATCATTATTCCGGTTACTGATTTTCTCTCACCAAATTCCGCTTTTTGATTCCTTGACGTAGTCAGAGGAATCCATGCGATGGTGATGTTGTGTGTGTGCGTATGTATGTATGTGACACTTCGCTTGTAAACACTATCTCAAGAAGGGTAACCTCTAGGGATCTCATACTTGGCACGTAG
>WURT03644319.1:2911-19648 GCA_009936505.3 Holothuria glaberrima | reverse complement strand
AAATCGTTCCGATTTTCTCGAAAACGAATATAGCTGTTATATTCTTTATCATATTTTTGTGTGCACAGTAAAAAATCTCATGTTTGATCGCTGTTTTAGCCCGGAAGATAAGGCTATAGCCCGAACTTCCGACCTGCACCTGTTAGGCAAACGAAGCTAGTGAAATCAGCTTGCACCATTTGGCTTCTCGGCAGATACCAAAATCTAAATCTGCCGGTCGGCGCCGGTCTTGCCCGTCCAGGACACAGAATTACCGACCACCACAATATGCTAAAGTAACTTTTCCGACCGGCACTTATTTCTGATAAGAACCCAAATAAAATATCACTATGGTCGAGGGATCGACCGTAAAGAAACTATTTCTTGGTCATAATTCGAGAACCGGTGAAATCCAGTTCATAAATTAGAAGGGCTGTCAATTTCCCTTTAATTTTTCACAGGTTTTTTGTTTTTTTGATTAATTGAGAAATTTCAGACGTAATATCCCTATTTAAAGGTTTCGTTCATAGAGTTTAAAACACTCAGGAAGTGCCATTTCCGGTCGTCTGAGGGGTTTGTAAATTCCAAAAATTTTCTTGTACGCTCCGCGCCAACTGATGGTGGCGCTCCGCTTGGATAGTCTTGCCGGCATTCAAACCACTCTCCTCCTGATCAGTCTTCAAAAGTTATGTCCCACTTTTAGCTTAGAGAAATATCGTAACCCTACATATGTAGTACCAGGTGGCATGTAAGGACACTTAATTTTTGAAAACAATTCTCAGAGGGGGAGGGGAAACACCCTCCCCTTAGACCCCTTCCATAGGCCGGCGATCAAAGAAAATACTGCGTTCTCCCTCCCCCGTGAGAGAAATCCTGGCTACGCCACTTCTTATGAGTTAAACATTCTTGAAACAGGCGTTGAGGCATTCTTTGTCGGGAATGTAGCCCGTTTTGTCTGGAAAAAATGTCCAGCACCCCCCCCCCACTCATCGATCCTTAGGGACGCCCCTGCCTGTAGCCAGGCTAGGTACTGAAAGGAAGGCGGTGAGACATAAAATGCATTAAGGTAGCGGTAATTTTGAATTTGCATCCCCACCCCCAGAACTGGAAAAAAGGCCGTGGCCGGCTCGACTTAAACCAATTGGTTAGAAACTGGGCCGTAAAACCTCATCTAAGTAACTTACTAACCCCCCAGATGAGTAGCCTAATTTTAAATTACAAAGAAATACGCAATTCATTAGGTGACATTTTCAGCGTATACATTTTCTGAATTAATTGGTGTTCTTTCCTTAAGGCTTGTGCGTTTTCTTCCAATAGATCATTCGAACAGCTGATACACAGTCCGATAGGTTCTTGGCAAGACTTTATACAAGATAGTAACAACAACAAGAATACCCAACAAAATGGCGGGAACCTTTCAAAGGTAACACTGGAAGCAAGCAATACTTCTCGATCACTTGGAAACTTAAATCAGAGATCTTCCTTTACGTTTGACAGTGGTATTGCTAGGTAAGTAGAATGAGCATAGAGAGGGGGTATTTTGTGAAATAGAAACAGGGGGTTAGGTGGAATTTGCACTACAATGAAATTGTCGAAATCCATTCCAGCCCCTGTGCGGCAGATTGACATGAACATGTTATATCAACTATGAAATTTCATGAACACCACTATTATTTCTTTAGTTTAATTTGCTTTCCTCCCACCCCATTAACTCAGCTTTTGCGTCTCATCTAATGAAATACTCCTTGTTACGTCAGAGGATGGGAACATTACATTAGTAAGTGGACACATCTAAAAGCGATTGTCAGTAGAGAGGAGAAGTCTAAATTTAACTGTGACATTTAGCCAAGCAGTTGTTGGATAACAAAGCAATTACCCAAATGCTACCCCGCGGAGCCGACTGGGTTTGTTCAGTTACCCTTTAAGGCTTCACAAACCACCTGTGAGGATTTGACTGAACAAGGAATATGCCGAACAGTCTGCTACGTAGGCAACACAGATGCCGGCAAGCGGTTATATAATTCGAAATTGATGGGTAAAAAGGTGAGTGTGTCGTTATGATAGCTAAAATGACACCTTAAAAGCTCCGTAGGTAACAGATCTATAAATAATATAAAATAATTGGACGATGTAAAATCGATGAAAACACATGATGGGCACATGATTAAAATCCAGCTCTTCCCAAATTGAAATTTCCAGCATTCTCCACGAAAATTTTGGGTTTTAATTGAAGAAGTTTTGGAAATTTTGTGTTTGAATTGCGGAAAATTCTGCAATTTGTGGTTATTTCTGAAGAAATTTTGAAAAATTGGCTTTTTGACAAAATAATATGCTCCTCTAGAAAGCAAAAACAATTAAACCGTCGGGGCTACTATAGTCGCCGTAGGGGATCATATACTCATCGCCCCCGTTAAAGTTCTCCCATGAAATTGAAAAACTTCTCAAACGCGAGTAAGGCTTTCCCGACGGGGGCAAGCCACCCCCACCTGGCACCACCCCGTATAAGTTATATGGAAACCTTGAAAATCTACTTCTTTTAATAGCACAGTGACTTCGGGTGACCTCTCGAGAGAGAAGTCACCCGGAGAGGTCCTCTTCCTGCATGGCTGTCCAAAGGTCTTAACGCAGTTTTGCGCCTGGCCTTTCTACCGAGCAGAAAGAGGATCTAATCCATCCCTATCAATCTGTTTTCCGTTTATCCATCTTTACAACATCTCCATCTACCTTCACAGAGGCCACACGATGAGTAACTTTTTCTTTTTTCAGACCTTTTTGCCTCAGGCTAATTTGGGTCTCCATTTCGTTTTGGACCCCCAGCCATGTTTTGGGAATTCTACAAAAGTTACTAAGATGTTTCAAACTTAAGATTCTTTAGAAATATACCGAAACATTTTATAGAAATTAATAAGGAGGTTTTTTTTAAATTCTTAATACGAGCTTTTGATTTCTAATAAAACAGCATACAGAAATTCCTCAGACTTTTTTAGAAATAATTTGTGCAGAATGAAATGATAATTTTCTAGGCTACAAGTTGATTAGGACATAATACATTGTGTCTTCTTTCTTTTAATACCGATATTTTTTCAAAATGATGGAATGATTTTCTTCCTTGTAACCCCCCACCCCTCCTCAAAGAAATTATTTTGCAATACTTGCCTCCGAACAAAGCCAAGTCGCTTAAAGTTAACGCTGAGTTGAACCAACCGTAGGGTTGTTTACTTCAACCTCAGATTCATTTTACAAGATATTTTCGTTATATCAAGCAAATAAGGCATAAAACACTCCCAAGGCTTCCTGACATTTGATATGAAACAAATAAATAAAAATACTCTTGATAGTTATAAATTTTATGTCATACCGCGACACCGAGCAGTAAAAGTGTTTATCATGTTAAGTATCCATTTAATAAAATTCCCTTCTGCACAGGACAAGCCAAGCCTACCTTTTTTCAAGATTTAATGACTAATAACTATAGACATATTTTTTAACGCACAATTACGGTAGACATCTATCTGCTGAATTGTTGAGAATTAAATCATTTAATTATATATGCAAATGTATTTGCTAAAAGTGAACTCCGTACCTAGGTTAGCATTAAAACGTACTAAAAAACAATAAAATCAGTGCAAACTTGGCAAAATATCGATGATACTTTACAGGCTGAAAAATAAAAAATGAGCATGGGCAGATTCTACTAGGTCAATCCAATTTCTGTGGTTTCGTGACGTCACAAGATACTCATTTTATGACGTAGTCAGCCCATCTCACAGCGACGAAGCGTCCATTTTCAATGCGAGAGATTCACACATATTTATATGTCCTGTTGTATAATAAGTTTACATTTAAGATATGGTCTTATCTCTTATTACGTTCATTAAGCAAAGTCGGAATCACTTGCAATGCAAATTTGATTCTCTTTATCTTAAATTTCATCTTTATTTTGGCATAGTTGAATCGTATGAATGTCAACATAAATGATCATCCCTGTATAGTATTGTTTTATTCATCGCCGTCACACAGATTTACGGGTTTGTATATGCTATTTGGCCGGAAGGTAATTTTGGTTGGCACTGAGTAATTTACCTGAGAAATCATTCAAAATTTCGGTGTGTAATAGCTGAAACGGTGTATCTGCACTGCTTTAAATATTATCCTAAACAAAAACAACCCGAAATATTAGAGAAAGGTGCATGGAGCTTAAAACAGTTTGAGTGAACCGAGTGGTGGTGCGAAAAAGTTGCAAAAACTAAGTTTTGTCACCAGCATGTAATAAGGGGGTAAATGCGAGATTGCCCGGTCTGTAATTCGATACCGGTACGGCACTGCCCGGTATGTACTAATTTATGGCTTCTAGATCACTCAAGTTGAGACTTCACGGTCTTGGAATTAAAGCAATAATATTAAAACAACTTAGATATGAAATTACTGAATATGTATGTCATATGAAGTCATGATAGTAGATACGATCAGCTTTCTCGCTTAAAGGGGCTTATTGAGTTGGTTCACAAAACTCATTATTTTTATTCACACCTGTAGAGATTTACTCACATATTGATTGTAAATGGTCAAACTAAGAGATTCTGCACATCTGACACACAACTGCAATAACCATGATAGGGTAATTAATGTTTAAAATTGTTTTTTGCAAATTTGTGACCAGACACTTTCACCATTAAGTATTCATCACAGGCAACCCCTGTCCACAAAATCTTCAATTTCTCACATTTTCGGTAACTGTAGGAAGTAATACATGGGTCATGAGGTTAATTAGAAACATTGCCATGCGATGATTTCCTTCAAACTTATCACAAAATAATCGATATCAACTCAATGGGCCCCATTAAAAAGTTACAGATTTTGACAGATTTTACTGTAGACACTCTTGCCTACTCTTTTGTTTGTTTTTTAGTTTACCAAAATGTCGAAACTTAAAAGCTTCGTTGTGGGTAAAAATTCAGTTCAGTTTGAAAAGGAATAATATGTAAGAATTCAGTTGAAAAGGAATAATAACACAGCAAATTACTCCTTTTTGATGCTACTCGAAGAATATGCGACGTCTTTATTGCTTACGTTTGAACCACATCGCCTCTACAGGTTAAATAAGTGTTTTGCAACACACTGATCGACTGAAGATATCGATTGACTTAAGGTGCCCTTTCGGTTAAGAACAAAATACCCTTATGAAATCCCTCTTGGGAATTTGTTATTTCGCGTTATCAAGCTATATCTCGAAATACATCTCTTACTTATTTGCCTGATAGACTAGTTGACAGTTTGCTAAATGACATTGATATATTTTTTCAAGCATAGACGGTTTTCACTTCTAAAATAAATCATATCGATTCCACAACTGCCTTTGAACTGAAGGTAGAAAAAGCAAAGGATAACATTAGACTTATCGTTTCAGTCCTCTTTCAACTTCACAAATTTACATATTTAGCTAATATTTATTCTTGAATTAGGAGTAGAACAGAAACTCCTAGAAATGGTCAATTTTTAATTCGATTTTGATGGAAATTGTAAAATATTTTCTACATTTACTTTTGATTTTTTTCTCTTTACATATTTTCATTTTGGTTTCGATGAAAAGAGAGATTTATGCATTCATGATGGCATGTATGTGTGTGAGTGTGTATGTGTGCGTTTGTGACACTTTGCTCGTTACCCCGATACCCCAAGAAGGAAAAATTTGACAGTTTTCAAACTTACTACAAAAATGTCTCATATTATGAGAAAGAAAGTCATCTGGGGTCACCAGGGGTCAAACTCTGAAAACCTTCTTAGCACAATATCTCAAGCTGGAAAATTTGGATGAATTTTTTAATTGAGTATGCATTAAAGTAAGAAAAAGAACCGAATTATTTTTGGTGGAGGTCAAAGGTCATCTGGGGTTACTTTGGTCAAACTCCGAGAACCTTGTTAAGTAGGAAACTTGGATAGATTTTATATTCATTATGTGGATGCCCGATAGGTAGAATGCTATTATTTGGGTAGCGGGTCAAAGGTCCACTGGGTCTAAACTCTGAAAACCTTGCAAACACGATATCCCATGTTAGGAAGCTTGGAAATGTTTCTTACGTAATGTGTGGATGCCTTATGGTGAGAGGAAGAACTTATCGTTTATGGTGGAGGTCAAAGGTAATCTGGGGTCGCAGGGGGTCAAAATTTTAAAACCATTTTTTCAAAAGCCGAAAACCTTGTAAACACGATATCTCGAGGAAGCAATAACTGACACTTTCATATTTAGTATGTAGATTTGTCATGTTAAGAGAAAGAACCGCATTGATTCTGGTGGAGGTCAAAGGTCATCCGAGGTCACCAGAGGGTAAACTGCGAACTGTTGTAAAATCTGTACCACGAACGGTTGCTACAGCACCACGTAGTTTGATCTTAGAAATTGTTAAAGTTTTAACCTAAGAAATATTTCATCCCTTTTTGATTTGCCTAATTGGCGTCTACCCTCGACGAAGCTCAGCCCATAGAAATGGAAGTAATGTAGAATGACGTCTGGCAATCTGGACTGAAGCCCTTACTATAGTTCTCTGTACTGCAACAAAGCAACGGTACGTACAGTAATACAAACTTTACGCCGTTGCTTTAGCCCCAATTACTGGTGGAGAAAATAGGTTTTAAGTTCGGAGTATAAAACTAAATACTTAAGGAATCATGACTTTTCCCTGTTGTGAAAATTACCCCTGATGCTTTCGAAAACTTATGATTTACATTTAAAGGTGAATACAAACCGTATACGTACGGAGGCATGCCAATCAACCAGCTCTTTGCCTACAATAGAAGTGCACTCACAATTTTGGGTCTTTACAGTTTAAACACGCAGCGATGCACTGTGTCAGAGTTTTCCCTCATTCCGAAAGGTTCTCAAATGTTGTAAAAATCATTTCCGGAATGAATGAATAACCTTTATTTTCAGTCCCTCACAGTCCCTATATCTTTCCCGACAAAGTCACGAGTTCAGTCGGGCAAAGGACGATTCCTTCTTTGTGGAAACACCACGTCATCACAAACAACGTGACGTCATAGAGAGAGTGACCAAACTGAAGATTACCGTCGATCAGAAACTGCGAGATTCTCTCGCTAATCTGAGTAACCTTTATACAGAGAAAACTGAGATGGAGTCTTTGAAAGAACACATCAAAAATATGCAAGAAAGGTACGAGAGATCAAGTACCGATGAGTGGAAGAGTGGACAAGCTATGTATGACGTCATCATGGATAAAGCGTTGGCGACCAGCGTTTTAGCAATGGAAAACGCACAGGTAAAGTAGCTCTCCAAAGTCATTGCGGAAACTTAATTCATAATCTTCGGAGACAGGGAGTCCTCACATACTATATGATGATATGGTAGGAACACATTGGCATACGTATTCAATCATGGGTTCCCTGGTAGCCTATCATACCCATAGTGTCAACCGAAAGAAAGATTTGCATTATACAAAACCGTTATGACAAAATCATGACGGAATTAATAAAATAAACCTTACAGGGCTAATTTCATATCTCAGAATTAGGGTTATAATAGTTTTGTCTGTGCTATTACTGGTATACGACCATACTAGAAGTTATCTTTTTGACAAGAACAATCTTAGTTCTTTGAAGCCGAAAGAAAGTGTGGAGGGGATTGCACAGCCCCCTCCCCCCACTCGTAAGTGTAATCACACAAATTGGCTTTTTCTCTTCATTTCACCAGTTGGGGGCCGAGGTCAGTGCATTGAAGCAAGAACTGCATCAGACATATGTAAAGGTGAAACATCAGAAAGATCACAAGGTAAACGTGTGTTAACTGTTATACCCATACTTACATCGCAGCTTAATATACTACTTACCATTCATTCACGGGCTGACGAGAGGCTACAGGGTTTTGAGATAGGGGTAGGTGGGCTTGGGGCGGTAGGGCCACCTTGATCCACGCCTGTTTTTTTCTTTGGTAGGCTATAGGTTTCACGCTTGCAAAAGTCAACTTACGCAACCACCTTCTGTTGGACACACAAACACACGCGGACGATAGGGCAGCAATGTGGTGCGTGTCGCAGTGTCCTCCAGAACAGCTAAAAACGTGCGTCCACTGAATTTGACCCTTGGTGCAAGCTCCAAATAGTTAAGTCGCAGATTACAAGCATACTTGTATGATATAAGCAATCCCAATGTTCCGGTACTTGCCTGCAATGACCAGAATAGTAGTTGTATTCATCTTCTTTAGATCAGTGTTAAAAGTGTTGTCATTTTGCTCTTGTTACGTAGGATCTGTTTGCTCCAAGTTTCTGTTTATCAAGTCACGTAAGTCACGGTACCGGTAATGGAGAAAGCAGCGACTCGGATCAGTCGAGGTTAGTAGATAAATATACATAGTATACATAAACGGATATACACATACATACAAATATATATATATATATAAATGCTGGTACAGTAATGTCTTGCTGCCATCTAATCACCAATATTTATCCTTTTGAATGATAGGTACTTATTATACCTTTCTAGTAAGACCATAGCAACGGGGGGAAAGGGGGCGAGGCTCCCCTCCCTGTAGTTTTCGCCCCCAGAAGATCAAAAATTACCATTGCCTTAATGCATTTTAGTACATCTTGCCCCAATTCCTCCCTGAAGAAATTTTCGTCCCCCGGAAGCTATCTCGTCCACTTTACTACCTTGTCGGATACGGGCTTGCTTTCTAGGGTAAGAGCAACTGCACTCATAATAAAGTGTTTAAAGTTGTTGATAAGTATTCCTCTTGAAATGTGAACTAACAATATTAGATTATACTTATCGATGTCATGGCTGGTGTAGCCAGTTTTCATTGAAATGAGATGAGATCTATAGTCTCCCGTCTCATTGGTGCCCCGTCTCAATAACCCTTACCCTTTAACCCAAACCCTAACCCCTAACCCCTAACCCTATCCTAGCCCTAATACTAACCCCAGCCCCTAACCTAACCCTAACCCTAATGAGATGGAGGACTAGTGAGACGGAATAATGAGAAGGGACTAATGAGACGGGGGACTAATGAGACGAATTAAGCTAAATGGGGGATCATAGAGCGGACCCTATTGAAAGATGTACCAGTGGCTTAGCGCACAGTTACGGTATCAAGAGGGGGGGGGGGTCTTTGTGAGGTCTCTTAATCCCCAACATTTTTGGAAAGTCCAAGTTAAACAGCTAGTAGCCGTTTAACTGTGTGACATTGCATGCGAATCCCTCTTGAAAAGAACTATTCGTTCTTTGGGCACTTATTTGTTTTTTAGTTCGAGCACGTAACTCTATGTTACTTTCATCTTCAGTGTAATCTAGAGGAATTTCTTTCCCTGTACATTCCTCAAACAAAGGTGCAGATGATACACTTTTGATCCTCCGTATCCCCTCCCCAATTATCCTTCCACTTTTAAAACCCTTATTTTGCCTCTGTGGGTACGATATGTCTCCCACCTATATTTCGTTACTAGCAGTTTACTATATGCAGTCAAAAGGCAAGTGGATTGCTCATTGCATTCGGCTAGCGGTTTCAAACATTGCTTTAAAATTGTCCCTTTATCTTTAGGGTGGGATTATGGTTTGGGAGTTGGGGAATACAGCTGAAACCTCCATTTTTATCTTGATTAACGATAAAGCAAACCTGGCAACAGGTATCAAATTTAGGTCCATTTTGAAAGAGCATCAAGAGCAAAAAAGCCATCACGTATAAATGCCATGCACGTCTACTGTGACCACGGACTTCTTACATATATGGACAGAGCATATATGCTAGGCTAACACTTATGTACGGCAACAGGTGCTACCGTCCTATGCGTAAGTTTTCGCCACCGTCCGTGGAAAAAAAGGGTACCAAGATGGCCGCCTGCTATTCTCTTGTGTGTAAAAGTTTGGACTTGTTCAAGTGGCACAGGATTGAAAGATTGAGTAAGAAACTTGTAATATTTTAGAAAGAATGCAAGCTCAGGTCAAATTCAGCAAAAAGAATGAAGGATTGTGACATAGTTCTTCCATTGATGTTTGTATTTTGTCCGAAATGCTGCAGATTCATCGTCAAATTGGGCAAATTGTAGTAAGCCCTGTGGCCCCTGCGGTTCGAACGGTGGCGACCGTATTGGTCACGTGATCATGTGTCCATGTATTAAAGTCCGTGACTGTGACACACAGGCAAACAGATCCAACACATTTCTTCACCAAAATGGCTGTATCATTTCAGTTCCAGTGATATTTCGACACCAGAAACCCAGTTGCTTTCCTCCTACGCCAATCGCCATGACACCCAAAGAGTGCAACACACGCCCCCAGACATCCAAGTCGAAGTCTTATCGGGAATGTCGTCACAGAAACGGAAACTGAGACCACCCCCGGAATTAAAAGGTAAAATTGAGAAATTCAGCATGTAATCATTTGAATTCTTTGTTTGATAAAAGCTTTTTCCCGAGTCACAGTCTTTTAATAAGAGTTAGCCATAAGGTTAAATATGACGGAGCGAAAAGTTTTAATTTTCCTCCAAGAATCACATCGTTTGGGAAAACGGCCGAGTCACCATTCAACTGTGTGTATATTGTCAAGTCCATCCATGACCACTTAACAGCTTAAAGGGGCACTTTTGAGCTGTAATATCTCTGACAGGGCAACACACGAGATGCCATCATCTTCATGGAATGGGCAGCCATGTGCCTCAGAAGCATAACGAAAAATTTTGACTGCACAACTAAAGAATTTTGACTCGCAAATGAGAACGGGCATTTGCGATTCTTAATCTTTTCTGCGTAGAACTGAGGTACCTGACTATCAATGCTGTGAACAGGTGAAGATGAACATCTCGCATTGCTCTAAAAGAGATCGTCACTGCTCAAAGTTGACTTGTAGTGACAAAACCTGTATTTTTGATGAAAATAAAAAAACGGGGTTTTAAGGGCTACGTCAATGAAAGATCTGCCTAGTTTGAAGATTTTGAAAATTTGTGTAGTAGTTAAAAAAATATAATTTACTTTTAATGGCAGAGCGCTTAGTAACTTTAGTCGTTCATTTGAAAGAAATATTGAGTCTAAAAAACAACCCCAGGTGCCAAAATTTCCAACGTAAAGATGTTCAGAAGTATAACAAATGCAATTAAGAAGAGTTGAACATGTCGCTGAGCATGTACAGATGTACGGGTTTCCATGGACGAAAACACAAATTTTTCGGCCCGGGAGGGGAGAAGTCCAAGGGAAGTGCCACCATCAGTTGGCGCGCAGAGCACCAAGAAAATGGCCACAACTGCTTCCCATATCAGGCGGCTAGCCGGAAATTTGTCAAAGGAGGGGAGGGGGACTCAAATTGAAATACAGAAACTCCCTGCCCAATGGGTTGGCCTGCTGTAGGGCACATGGGGTTCGGAGGCAACGCTTCAGTGGACGTCCAGGGGCAAAGCCCCTAGAAGCTCAAGGTTACTTATGAATTGTGAGCATCAAAATGATACATTTCTAGATGGGGTGGGGTGAGATGTGTTTTCGACTTTGTGATAGATCTTTTTCTATCAGGAATCGTTCGCAAATTTCAATTAATCCTTCAAAAGCCGTCAAAAGTTTTGCGCACTCTTCGTGCTTAAACCTTAAGTTTTATCTCTTATTTAATACCATCTCCAACGTATTCATTCGAAGATATATACTGATACGGGTTTTGCAAAAATTTAAATGCGAAATTTTTGTGCGCCTTGCTCCTGATTGCCACGGTTTTCACTCCATGCCTGACCATATTGGACGATAATGCACGAAATTGTGGTGAGAACTATTTTCCGAAAACTAAGGTACATGTCCAACTCCCCCCCCCCCCCGTCTTGCGTCAAGAGGCGATTACGTGGTAATTCCCTTAAATTTATGGGTGAAGGATAGTGGATATGATTTAAAGTATATTACATATTACACATGCTTATTCAAAGGCTATTAAGTGTATTTAAAGAGAATCAGCATTATGAAACATGCTTATTAATCCTAGGCCTCTTTTCGTTTTACCTGTTCTACTCTATCGGTCATTCCGGGGTATTGGAAGCTGTTCATCTCAATTTTCGTTCAAAATTAGTAGAACCAAGATTTTTGTGAAGTGCTTGGTGTGCTCTCTTGTAGCGTCATTTAGATACCAGTTAAAAGCATCATACTAACGTCCCTATTTAGTAATTACCCTAGAGTTTCTAGGAGGCCTTTGCCAGCTGTGGAAGGGTGCCAGTCATACCACAGCCATAACACCCAGATATTACTAAATATTGGTAATTCCTCAACATGAAATCAGTTCAAAGCTTTGCATCCACCTCACAAAGGTAAAAAGTTTCTCAAGGGAGTTTTTTCATTCTCTCAAATTAGATAAAACACACTTCCCTTACAGTTACACACAACACAAATTAGAACGATTGAATAAAGTATGAATATTTTTTTAAAAAGATGATCAGTTTGAAACTTTACCAAAGATAACACCATTTTGCATCTAAGCTACCTTAAACGACCCCTTAGTCCCCTCCTCCAAGACGGCAGCTTTGCACTAGGTGACAAATGGAGGGTCCAC
The DNA here is from genome assembly GCA_009936505.3 of Holothuria glaberrima. Classification (NCBI taxonomy): domain Eukaryota; kingdom Metazoa; phylum Echinodermata; class Holothuroidea; order Aspidochirotida; family Holothuriidae; genus Holothuria; species Holothuria glaberrima. The sequence continues at coordinate 7,147 of WURT03644319.1, read as the reverse complement.
CCTGCAGAGAAGTAAAGTATCGTAAATATGCAGCAACAGGCTTTTTGGGTTTCGATATCTGGGCTGAGATTACATCATTTCTGTGGTGTCCCCCCATCATCAAAATCTGGCGGCGCCATTGCTTGTGCAGTTCCAGATTACAAATATGCACTTATTGTGGCAGTACTAAATTTTGAATTCATTACCATAATATGATGGTGTTATCACTTTACAGAGCACGATTACCAGCAAATAATTCAGAATTATTGAGCAATTTTGCCAAATTCAAAATAAATTTTATATTACTTTCTTCAAAAAACCAAAATATCTCACCATGTTTAAAACGATGTATGGAGTGTAGCCTATACAACTTCAAATGTATTCACCACATGTCTTGCTTCCGGTCAGCTTGTGGTATGACTAGACATTTTTAACGATGGAATTTAGGTAGTAGATAGGCACATATACTCTATTTAAATGGTAAGCCTTAATGTAAACAACCGTAACTATTTTATCAACAATGAAATTATGGAAATAAGTTCAGAAGCACCAAACAGTGAATTAGTCATACCGTGGTCCTGATTCAGAACGTCTCACAAGACGGTACTGCAGATTTAAGGCCTTGCTAGCAACATTTTCTTCACTTTTAATTTTTTTTGTGTATATAAGAAAATTGGGTTACTTTACTTTTGAAATGCCTTTGGGTTGACGGGACCTTGCACTGGAGATTTTATCCTTACATGTGGGCATTAAAATGATGCATTTAAGCTTCTTCTAATGATATTAACAGACCATAAAATCACGATTTGACAATTTTTTTGAAATATTACCTTTTACTTTGCCTGACTAACAGCTAGCCGGGATTGATGATGCAAAGGGCTTGCGGGGGAGGGAGGATGGATAGTGGTGAAAATTTCCTGGGCTTTTGGAGCAATAAGTTCATCAAAATTGTCCTGAGGGAAGTAAGAATGGGAAAATTGGTATGGGTGCATGCGTAGGGCGCGAGAACTGCATTTTCTAAGACATTTTTTAGCGATATGAGTAACAGAAAAAATTAGAAAAATGAGGTCATATGAAAAGTGCACACGTAGGCGTTACACTCGTCATTTGCAACCCATAATAATTTTGAGCTTCGGCATCTTCTGTAACAGGGAAGGGTTTCCTACTTAGCACTTTACTCCAAATATCATTTTCATAGTTGAAATACATAAGGCAAAAACTACCTAGTAAACCTTCAAATGCCTTTATTTTTGTATTTCAACACATTTGCAACAACATATACATCAAATACTAGCAAATATCTTCAGCAATATGGTGTACACTGAACAACCCAAATTTTATAGGGATTCTGTTTCCGCTAACTCAAATTTTTGACGCGGAGGAAATCTCTTAAATTAGTGGCATGCTACTCCCGAATGTATGAAATGACCAATATCATTAACCATTATCTTCTTAATGTTGTAGCATAAAAATCGGCTGTAAAATAAAGTATTTGAAGACAACTTTTTGGGTAAGAAAAGGCAACAAAGATGGGAAGAAAAAGAAAGTCTGGATTTTTTTTCTGTTTACCCCATTATGACACTTTTTGGGAAATTTTGTCTCCAATTGAATAATATTTCTCTAAAATTTATGAACGGCTATACTTTTTATCAAGTAAGCTAATTTCCAGGATTATGCATGGGATGATACTAACTCATCCTTTAATTTTAACAGAAACTTGTCGATGATCACCTGTCCAATTGTTGTCATGTAATGCAATAAAATAAGTTACCACAGGCCTACAAAGTTCTCAGAATTCTTTGCAGACAGCGTAAAATGCGTCAGCTTGTTGGGGCCTAAAGCAGATCAGGACCCCAAACCCCCGAGGCTTGTCTCTCATGATTCTCGTCTTGCCGATTTGTAGAGTATTAAAAATTTCTGAGAACAAATCCTTGCAACATGACCTTCTTGAGAGCCTCACCACGAAAACTAAGCTAGATTACGGTCTACATTTGTCAAGTATAGCCTGCCTTAACAGTTTTATCGAAGGAATTCTGTCCGATTAGTTGCGCGCTACCTGCAGCAAATATTTACTTCCAGACCCTCTATCTTCATTCTCCAAAAATGCTCTATCTGCACCCCTGTCGCGCGAGATAATTTTTTCGAAGGCAAGAACTCTTGAGAAGTCGTTCTATGTAAGCTTTTAGCAGTTCAGTGATCACCTGCCTCGAAAGAGAATTCACAAGACCTTGGTTAATATAGATAATTGAAAACTGCCACTCTCCTTGTAGTGAGTTCCCTTCATTAAATAATGTGTTTACTTACCATCAAGAAGCACATGTTAATCAATGTCCCAATTCTGATTAATGTAACAAGGACAGATTTAGTTGGTAAACAGTTGATGTGTAACGAATGCAAATGTAAACACGTGGCCAGGAAATTAAAAAGTAGTATCCGTTAATAAAATCCGAGACGGCCGTTACACTCTCCGGTTACTTCAAATGCCAAGCTAGTGAGTTCCGCCCACGTAAAGTGTGCACAGCCTACATGGACCTCTCGGTCATCTGTGAGCATACAAAATAGCCACTTCATATACGGGTACGTGTATGTGATTTGAATGACTGTAAAGTCCAACTCAAGCGCCTGGCATCGGGACTTTTATTGATTTAAGGAATATTAGCTTCACTTTGCCGAGAATTCCTGAAGTACATATTTTATGGTCGCCGCAATAAAAAATGTCACCCTTTGGTTTTTAAAATTTATTAATAAACCCCTTACCGGCAACAAGTCATGATCGCACCGTATAGCTAGCCCAACGGGCTTTACAAAGAGAGGGAAATGCAGCCTTCATTTTGCTAGGGGTTCAGTATGGCTTCCCACGTCGGCTTTGCAAAGAGTGAAAATCAACCGTCTCGGGGTCTAACTCTCACGCCTTCAGAGCAACGGTTTGTCTAATGGCGCAAACCTTTATGTCTAGTCTAAGATGACTGGTGATACATCACACAGTGGGTTTGAGGGGTGGGTGGGGTGGGGCGCGAAATGAAAATGTATGGTCAGTGCCCCCTTAAAGGGTTTGTAATACTCTCTAAGAGGAGCGCAACCATAAGATTTCGCGTAGTGTATATCAAGAAAATTTTTGGCCAAAATTGCTCCCAGAATACAGGAAATGGCACTTCCCTAACCTTGTTATATTTATCTAAACGTCTTTCGTTATGAGATTTCATGATGTAGAAATTAATGCACTCTCAAAAGAAAGAAATTGGGTGGAAAACTTTTCCTATGACAGAATACTTAGATATTAGAGTCTACCGCTTTGGGGGAGGGATCTGTGAAAAGGGGTGTGAACCTCACCTTTGAAAATTTTTGCACTCAGAAAGAGGGTTAGAGGCAAAATGGTGCTGCCATTATTATATTTTATCTACTCACGTGTGTTCATACACTACATATTACTTCTTTTAGTGTCCAGTAAACCAACATGTTAAGTGAAACAAATCAAAACATAATTTGGAATAATGAAAATGTGAACACTGTTCCGTCATGCACCAGCTAGCGCTGTTCATTCCCCACTGACACAACCTGTGTCGTAGCAGTTCGTAGTACTGATTTAGTTTTTTTCATATGGTCTGTAGAACTGAGAAGGGCGGTAAAAGGTTGAAGTAGGGGCCTGCAATCATGTTAAAATAGCTGTAATGATAATGAGCAAGACTAGGGTCCACCGGGATAAGTGATAATATATTTTGCATTGTATCGTGACACAACCAAGAGAACAACTATGCGAAATGGAAAATGCAGTCACCCCAATCAAAGGTAGTATGCCCCGTCACTCTAGTTCATGAATGGCCTATTTTGATCATGTGACAACATTTTTGTCAGTGAATTATGAAATTCATGGAGAATTTCTCCGGGCTTTACCTATTGTTTGTAATTGTTATGTTCAAAACGTCTTCATAGATGCTTATAATGCAATAAGAGGAGATTTGCGAGAGTTTGCTGATTTTTCAAATTTTGCGGCCACTGCCTATTGCCTTTAAAGTTAAGGATGAACTTTCCAACAGTGGAATGGCATTTACTATTATTACTACATGAAAGCAACATATAGACGGACGAGAGTTACATACACCCTACATCGCCAGAAATTAATTAGTGTTCGTACTGAAGGATGTGCGCTCCTTAAGAAAAACAGAAGGTAAACCGTTGGAGTGTCTGTTTGCCGTAATTGGGAATTACATACGTTATCGCATTAGTGTTCGTATTGAAGGATGTGCGCTCCTTGAGAAA
>WURT03644298.1:0-19649 GCA_009936505.3 Holothuria glaberrima | reverse complement strand
TTTCACCAAAATGCATAGATTTAGTTCCTCTTTCACATATGAAAAGTAAATTTTTGCTTGAACCCTTCTTTTAAGACCCAGATGTTAGTCAATGTTGGTCAATGTCGGTCAATGTAAAGCAAGTGATTAATAATGACCATTTTTCAAAGTTTTGCATGTAGCACACAACAACCTATTGTTTGTATCTTAGTTCTGTCCTTTCAGATTATTAAAAAGGAGCGTCATTTGAGAGGTATTGGTGACAAGTGAATGGTTTGCTGACTCAGTGACAACTCCATTGCTGGGAAGAAATGATCCTAAAATTAAGGAATTTTGATGAAGTAAACTTGGTTTCTCACAACACCTCTGCCCGCCAGGCGTACTTGCATTACTACTGCACCCATTTTGGCCGCACTCACACTAGGGAGGTGATATTAGATCAGTGAGTTTAAGAAAAAAATGGCAATACTCGAGAGTTAAGGGGATTTGTTGTAGGACTGGGGACTAGAACTTTGCTCTCACGGATCCTGGGAATTTCTGAAATCCTGTTCACACAACTGTATTCAGAAGTATTCAGTTGCTACGACGTGAGCGCACAGCCAGCTTCCATTTTTCTTAACAAAGGGGCTTCTCCGCAATTTGAAAACCAGAAATTGTGTTGAAGGTGGATAATTTCACTTAATGTTTCTTCTGACGACAGCCTGCTCAGTACATATGACCGCTAAGGACTTTGAATACACCCATGGCAGCACGTTTGAGTTACGTGACTTTTGTTCCACTGCAATGCAATGGAGTGTAAACAAAGCGTCTTAGCTTTTTCAGTTTTTTCCTAAACTCGGATGACATACTCAAGAAATCCCAAATGGCAATTAATTTAGCTACATCACCGTGGCTCAAGATAACGATGAATCCCCTCCCAGTCCCATCCCAGAATAGTCATGCGTAGTTGCTCTGAAATTTGCCAAGGACTCCTTAAACCGTGACACTTTCAAAACCTGATTTACTTTGTGATACAGAAATGGCGGAAGTACATTGGCCCCTGCCATCATGCCCCACTGCAGAGTTATGTTATTCACCGTTAGTATACGTGAATGGAATACTCATAAACATGGTGAATATGTTATCTATTAGTATTATTAATGCAAAATGCAGATAGAGAGTGCGATGTATAAAACCTTTTTAGAGTTAACTTGGTGCTGAAATCAACTTAGTGAAGTAGATTAATAGAACCGTGAATTTATCAGAGAAATGTGACAGAAAAAAGTACAATTTTTTCTGCATTCTAAAATCCACTAGGAGAAAATACCTGCGTACGAAATCGTGGAAAACTATGAACTTCTGCCCACAACGAAAATCTTGGTTAGTCAGTAACTCTTAAATTAAACAATACTCTTCTTATTTCCAGGTTAACGTTGAGCATTATATTGCCTACTTTTTTAAATTTTTCATACCTTCATCCTTTCTTCCTATCATGCAATTCATAACGGTTATCATTGCTTACTTTCACTTTTTAGTGAAAGAGTTATACGTCACGTGAAAGCCCATACTTTGATTTCTGTGATTATATGTTCGTCGTATAATAATTTAATCTCTATAGAGCATATGATATGTGGTATTCTAATGCATCACTGTCCTTTACGCAGATGATGAGGATCACCTTGACTACGGCGAAATTGTTCCTTGCTAACACACTTACAAAAGGTCCTGTTACGGAGAACAATTTTGTCCTTAGTGTTACCATGGTATTGCTACTAACTACATGGTCATACAGTCAGTACTTTTATGGTCATCCTATTGGTGATAAATCATCACTTCTTGGGGTGACACTTGCATAAAACTTCAGCACCGCCGTAAATCTTTTATCAGGCTGTCAGGCAAGATTTCTGCTGAAACTATATATCGTTTCACAAAGTTATATAAGTGTTTGACATCTACACACGGTTGCCAGCTACATTTATTCTGTACAATGAGGTATTTAAACTTAATGCAGATGGTTGGTATTTTCTGTTCATCTCTCCTTGTGGACAAAGCACACAGCTCAGCAGATGGTAAGTTGAAAACTCGTTTCTTTCAATTTTCCAAAAAGAGATGAAAATCTTGTGTCGTATCGAAGAAATGAATTAACCTGGAAACTTAGAAGATATTCGCTGGAAAGAGAAAGCCGGCTTGTTCGAAAAATTTTACATTTTCTCATACATCCATACATCAAATGGTTAATCGCTTTTAAATTCAATAAAAAAAAATATACGTAATTACAACTAAAAGCTGAGACTCTTTAAAGGGTGATCGATAATTTACGAGTTCAAGCTTTCCAAAGTTTCAACCTCAAGGCTGAAGGGAGAAAACGACAGTGAAACAAATGTAAAGAGTGCCTTGATTAAAACTCACTTTTAAGATACTAAATGTAAATTTTCTTTTGTCAATCTTTTACACAGCTGACACGACTATAAAAATTTTACTGATAACTTTTTTCTACTTTTCCATAAAAAAATTCCGGCGATATCATACTAACACAGTTGAATACAAAACCTCTCCAAAACGAAGTTAAAGGTGATAATTATTATCAACAGCATCTGATAAAGATATTTCGTACACGTACTTGCCTAGGTAAAATAGTTTCTTGTTAAAGCCGCTTTCCTCCATGAAAAGCGTCCCTTGTCATTTTAATTTTAGCAGCCCGAACAGAAAACACATATTCGGCGGATTTGAATTCATAAAAATTGAGTTTGAAAAAAGTCTCGATAAGATCAGTTTAACCTTGACAAAGGGCTTAGTGAAACTTTCTTTAGGAGTTGGTTTTCTTTCATGCAAACAACCACCAGCACAAAAAGATATCAGAAAACCCTTTTCTTGCCATAAAGTCATTAACAATTATTTCATTAAAACTATAATCTCGTTTACAGTCTCTGAGGAAATAAGGACCTAGTTTTGCATAAAGGTATTTTTTCAACCAAAATAAATAAACGGATTTGATATTCTCAGTTCAACATAAACAATTAGGAATATTTAATGTATATGTGTGATTACATATATAATCATTACTTGTTTCCTTTTAATTGACGGTTAGGTCAACTATTTTCCGAAATAGTGAAGAATTAAAAATTAATACGGATCTACTGCTACTTATTTGTAGGACTGGAGTGCAAACATTTTTTTAATGGTGACCCGTTAAAGCAACTCGGATATATTCCACCTCCAATAAAGAATACGAGACGGAACTGTTTGCCTTGATAGGACGTTCCTCTAATATTCGTGAGTAATATCTGCGAGATCATCGACTGGTGGGGTTCTTTGAAAGTTAAACCAAAAATATATTTCACACTTCAGGAATGTTCTCGTTGACATTTTTTGTAATCTAACGAACACTCAAAGTAGATCATATACTTTTACCTTTAATTAGAATCCTACTACATTTTCTTGACTTTATCTTAGAGCGTTTTTCAATCTTAAGTTTTTCGGCCTACAAGAATTTATCCACAGGAGATAAAAGAGTAATTCACATTTGGAAACATCACTTATTTTTTCCAAAGTATGTTATCTTCAGGCGAAACCACGTGATTTCAACAACAAGGTGAATTTAGTGTTTTGTGAAAAGGAATAAATAGCCTTACTCAAATGTAGGTGACTTAAAAACTCTTAAAGCTCTTTGTTACTATTTTTTAAGAAATCTTAAAGTCATATACTGTTATTCAATAGAGAAACAGTGACACAAACTACTCATACATCCGAGAACATATTTTCTAAAGTTTGCTTACATTTTTAGTACACTTGTCACATTATACCTAAGCACTCACTGAAAGTATGCAATCACCTAAGCGTTTGAAACGGACGTGGAGTGAATTGGGATAACTCTGATAAAAGCTAAAATACAAAAAAAAAAAATAATAATAATAATAACATGAGTAAAAAAATATATCTAGGATATACGGTCAATTTGTAAGAATTCCTCTGGGCAAAGCAGTGGGAAGGAAGGAATCAACGGGATTGATGACAGTGCGTAATTGTTAGAAATTTGTATACTAAATTCATTAAGGATCATGTGGAATATCTAACTCTGCATTAATGAAGCTACCTGAAACACAAGTCTGTGAAAAACCAGTACCTCTCAAATCAAATAAACCAACCAATCAAATAAACCTAAATCCCTATGAATACTACCTAATCGTCAGTTGAGCTAAATGTATCGTAATGTGATTTCTTCCTTGTAACCCTGTACTTTTCAAACAGTAAGGAAGAAACTGTCCAAGTTGAATAGACAATAGAGGTATTACAAGGGGAACTTAGGGAATGGATCCATAGGTTGCAAGAATGTAGTCAACTTCTGCAGTCTGAAAAGAGGTAAAGTTATCTTCACATTATCATATAATCTACTCAGACGTGGGTTTTGTGTTTTATTTTTTCTCAGTTTTAACGGGCAAGGTTGTTTTTCAAGCATATCCTCACCTCTTGATAAGTGTTTCTTGCAAATGTTTCAAGAATCACACAACATCCGGCCCTATGGCATATTTTTCTTTAAATATTTTGTCAAAAGGACGGCTTATTTAAATTTTCGAATTATGTTGAGCATGTTAAGGCAAAGACCAAATTTAGACGTGACAGGATCTAGTGCATCTATTGCTAATCTCTCAGTTCTGGAGACCCTTCACTCTGAAAACATCCTGGTGAAATTTAACCAGGATAGGGGTCAATAGTTGTCCATACATTTCCTGGTTAAAGTTACCAGGAGCTCCTGTTCAAAGTTAACCAGGAAAATGTCAAATTTTGAACAAGATGTTATAAAGAGTCGTTACTTTAACCAGGAAAATGTTTCTCTGACCTGGATTTCGTGGTCACTTCCAACCAGGAAATGTATGGACAACTATTGACCCCTTCCTGGTTAAAGTTAACCAGGATGTTTTTAGAGTGTTCTAGTCTGTTTCATACAAACCAATGAAAAAACGGCGTGTTGTTACTTGAGCTTAATGATTAAAAATTGCATATTTTTCTCTTAATTGGTTAAAAGTTGCAAAATTCTTAAGAATTTTTTTTCATTTGTTGATTTGCAGCAATTAAATATTCATAGCTGTTAACGTTATTTCCGTCTTCACCCAATATATTTTAGACGAATATTATCTCAATCAGAACCAAGTATTTTAACAAGGTAGCACCTATAGTTGAAACAAACAATATAAGAAAGGTAACAATATAAATTCCAAGGTGTATTTATCTTTAAAACAATACAGAAATGTATAGCTTGAAAGTAGTTAACTCGTTTTCAACAATCTTACATGTATTCCATGTAGGAATTTTTGTCACAAATTAACGCTATCTGCAATTATTTGATACAAGTAAACGAGTAAATGAGATGCCCTTATCGAAAGTAATCGTCCTCAACGATAGTCGTCAATTTAGGATGGTACGCTAAGTATAGGCTATGTTAACTTTAGTTAACTAAAAACCGTGAACTACGTATCAAATATTGTAAAGTTTCGTTTCTCACAAGGAATATCTTTCATTCAGTTTGCCATCCGGAAAAGTTCGAAAGGTTCATTTTATTTCACTTAATAAAGACCAGTGACGCTGGTTTAACTATGACTGATCAGATCTCTTCCATTGTAGAATATGTTAATTATCATTTACGCAACTTATCTCGCATACGCCGTTTTATGGGTGAAGCTACCTATAAACTAGCGGTCCAGGCACTCATTTTCTCAAGAATAAATTATGGTAATGTTTTGCTGTTGTGAGCCACTGAACACGATTTAACACGACTTCAAAGGATGCAGCATAGAGCTGCTCGACTTATTCTTTTAGCTGGACTTAACACCCTAGTGCTACACTATTGCAACGTCTTTACTGGCTTCCAGTCACGACTCGTATTAATTTCAAAATTGTCGCTAATGTTAACAAGTGCTTGCACTCCCAGTCCCCAAATTATCTTTCTAAACTCATTATTAACCTCACCTAACTCTACTCGACCCTCTTATGACAAACTCCTGCTCTACATTCCAAAGACACGAACAATAATGATCGTGTCAAAGATAGCTGAACCACACCTATGGAATGATCTCCCACGGAACGTCAGGGAGACCGAATCTCTTCAAATTTTCAAGTTCCGACTTAAAACTTATCTTTTTGGTTGATCACTAAGCTCTCATCAGGTGATTGCCTCAAAGTGAAAAAAGTTAATGAACACACATCAAAACCAAATGTTAACAGGCATCTTCATAAGGAAGTATAGGAATAAACAATTGTTCATTTCACTTTTTGAATATAAAGATAGGCGGGCTGGTGAAAATAGTTTGCGGACTACACAGAATTTTGGACCTCTAGCCCGGCTGGCGAGTGAAACTATTTAAGGGAAACTCCTGATATGGTTCGAAGTCACGGCCGTTAGGACCAGGGGTTTGGGGAGGCCGCCCCCAAATGTCAGAAACCTGACTGAATCGAGCAGATATTTTGTCTCAGTCGGGGGGAAAATTGGGCAGTTACATTAGGTCTGAAGTCGGGCAAAAATCACCGCCCTCCTGAAAAAAACAATCCCGTAGGGCCATGTTAGCATTGTGCACTGGTTTTTGTAAAGAGCTGTGTTCATTGTCAAGGCTCTATATGAATGCTCTTTGGTATTGGATTGTTATTGGTCAGTAATGTAAAGAACAAGTATTTGTTTACAAAGTAGTACAAAACCTAAAAAAAATATAAAATCTGTTTTTTCATCAGACCTGTGTCTAAGCTTTTGGATACGCTGCTCTTCCATAAAATAAACACCCATAGATATGGGTGTGGGTAAAATGCATAACATGTGAGTACATCCTCTATGAAAGTATACTACTCAAGCAGTCAAGTACAAGAAAATTCATGTAAACAATGATTAGAAAGATTTCTTATCGATTTTACTTTTAATCTCTAAAGATTCTTACTTCTTCTATCGACATCCCTCATACCCACGTGACTGTCAGGAGGTTTTTCAGCAATGTGCAACAAATAATGCAAGCGGTGTCTACTTGATCAAACCAGACGGGTACGATGTGGCATTTGAAGTCTACTGTGACAATCATTTAGACGGTGGTGGGTGGACGGTGAGTCTATTACATTATAAGATTAAACAAAAGACTACTCTCTGATTGTAAGAAAAAAATCCTCATATCTTTAACTTTCATTCAAAATAGTGTTCACTTATCGTTATTTTTTGCGCTTACTAAACTCTGCAGGCCAAACTAAATTTGGCAGGACGAATTCGCTTCAATCCTTTAAGGTCTATGTTTTATCAGTTTATACGATTACAAGTAAGTTCTACTTTTTCGGTTTTACACAGGTTTTTCAACGTCGACATGAGGAAAATACCGTTGAATTCAGACGGACTTTTTCAGAATACCGAGAAGGCTTTGGATTCTTAAGTGGTGAATTTTGGCTCGGAAACGAAAAATTATCTTTTTTGACAAATCAGAAACGATATCAACTACGTATCGACATGACGAATGCTGCTGGGTCGTCTTTCTACGTGACGTACGATTTATTTCGTATAAGTGACGAGTGGAGTAACTACAAGTTAACCAGTGTAGGACAATGTGACGGAACAGCAGGCAAGTTTGCGTGCACGCTATAACCCATAAATGGGTCTATACAGTGCCTAACATAAACAGAATAATCTTTTGCAAAATCCCTTGCTCTTTCAATTGACATATTCGAAATGAATTGTATCATTTTTTAAATTATCACATTACCCCAAATATACTTTGGTACCAAATCCGTCAGCTTAAAGGGAAAATGCAGTCACCCCAAATAGAATTAGTTTACCTTAGTATCCTTACTCGTAAATGGTTCTTTTAATCACGTGACAACATTTTTGTCAATGAATTGTTAAATTCATGGAAAATAACATTTAATTTGCTTTACTCTTTACTTGTAATATTTACTTTCAAAAACATCTCAAAAGGTACTTTTGATATGGGGGTTGATCGGGGGGACAGGGGAGATAAGTCCCCTCCACTTTTTGACCCGGGGGACGTAACGCAAAATGTCCCCCCTCCCACTTTTAGCTACCAGGCTTTTACTTTTCATAAGTCATAATCGGGTTTTACATTCTAGTGATGGCATGCCAATTTCATTTCAATCACTTGCCGTGTTATATTACCCTTCCATTTTGGTTATAAATATATTCCTTACAATAATGTTAATAATCAGTGACGTTGACAGAATTTATCTCACATGGGCCATGCAGTATGTTGTATGATTACTGGCCTGTGTGAGGGGTCTAAGGGGGAGTGTCCCCTCCTCTTTGAAATTTTTTGAAAAAGTAGGTGTCCTTACATGCTAACTGGTGCCACATATGCTACCTTTGAAGAAAATTTGTGTTAAAATATTAACGTCTTTTAGGTACTAAAAAATCGGCATCAGTGAGGGGGGTGGCCCAATGACCATGCCCCAAGTACGCCACTGATAATAGTAATGTAAGTTGAACCATTGAAAAACACACTGGTGAATTACCGAATATATAAGTACCAGTGCAATTCAAATCAGAACTATAATTACCAAGTTGTTTTTTTAAACTGTTGATTTCCTTTAGCTACATCATTGCAATTTGTTTTTCTTTCGGTAGGTGCCCAAAAAATTCTCAGCATATTGCCCGAATTTTCACAGAAATTTTTGATTAGGAGGCTGCAGCCCCAGCCCCCCTCCTCCTACGCCTTTGTTCATAATGAATGGAGCAGACAGAATATTAATTCATTACATACAATTAAAAAGAAAAAAAGTGCGATGAACAATTCATTGAGCATTCCTCGAAATCCGAAGTATTGTGCTGAATGTGTAGCCATTAGCAACATTCATATCCGACAACATTATAGTAATCTCCAGTTTTGGAATATTGTTTTGCGGTAACATTCACCATCATTTTCCGTCATAGGCGTACGGAATGATATTTCATAGGGGGGGGGGGCACTTTGCCCGATTACCACAAAATCATGACATCATTTTAAAGGGATAAAAAGCATGTTTGAAAGTTGTACCAGATATGTTGCATATCAATGTTATCATAAAAACAGAAAAGATGTTATGTGGTCTTTGTAATTGAAATGCTTTCAGCAGCCAGCGCAGGCTGAATATTTGAGGGATCTTAGATGCATTTTGGTGTAATGTTTGAGAAAATATTAAATTAAATCCTGCCAAAGTTTTGACATGTTCTAGAAACTGAGGGAGTTAAAGGCTGTTCAATATTTAATCGGGTAGCAGGTAAGTGGCTGAATCTGATGCTCATAAATATGGCCTGAATATGATAGTGCAAATGGGATGAAATCGACGTTCTTTTTGCTCTAGGGGAGGATACCTCCCCTAACGCCCTTCGTAAGCCTATGTTTTCAGCCCAAGCACCTTTAGTTTTTACGATCACTTTATAAATACACCTTCACAGCGATGAAACAAATCAACAGACTAGTAGTTTGTCCCTCCCACTTTTGAAACTGGATCTGCGCCCCTGCTTTTTAGGCAAATAAGAGGAAATTTGCAAAAGTTTGCTATTTTTCAGAACACATTTGGAGAGACTACTTATTCCAGTACGTTACCAAGGCACTTTAGGTCCACTTTCCGTACTTTTACAGGCCTATCCTGAGGAGCATAAGTTAGCCTGTCCTTACCTGCATTGCGTCAAGGAAAGATTGGAACTAACTTAGAACTGTTGCTTCTTTCGACATATTCTAAATCAAATTAAAACGTCGCTAAGAATATCACTGTTCAAAACAATTTCATTTATCCATGTACGCTAGCCTAATGACAATAAAGGACCAAAGTAAACCAGATTCACACTTCTTACACTTGTGCTTATAGTGTTAGGCCTTTCATGGGGAGCAGAATGTAGCTTACTTTTACCTTCATTTATTCATTCATTCATTCATTCATTCATTCATTCATTCATTCATTTATTCATTCATTCATTCATTTGTGGGCCTTTCACTGCTTCCGGCATGGACTATAAGCCAGCTATGTAGGCTTACCTGAAACCGAAGGACTTGTTGAATAACTTAAACATGTTAGGTAGAAGTCAGTTTCAATGGAATGGTTCGTTGCGTTTCTATTCATGTCAGAAGTTTGTCATATGCCATATTTGGAACTGTCACGGGAAAATTTTGAAAAACATAAGAAATTTCCTGCATACGAGAGATAATTTTATACATCTCAATTTCCAATGTCTATATTCTAAAACGTTTTGACAATATTCAGGGAAATTAGTTAAAACTGACGAAGTAATCGGATAATATAATCGGAACTTAGCTCAAGTCTATGATTTGCGCACGGGTCTTTGTGGTTATTAAACAGCCAAAAAAACATCTGGTCACTCATGCTTTGACAAGAAAATCTTGTATCAATATGGTATCTATTTCATACTTTTTCGGTTCTAATTGTTTTCAGATACTTTTATACGTCAAGGACCAGCCAGTACTCTTAGTGCGCCCTCTATCCCCACTGACTGCCACGATGTCTACACTTCTGGTTCCCCTGATGGAGTCTACACCATACAACCAACAGGATGGACGGTACCCTTTGAAGTCTATTGTAACATGTCAAACGGCGGTGGTTGGACAGTGAGTGATATCAAAGTTTCATTGACTCGAGTTAGCCTGTACGAAGCGGACATGCCACTAAGCCCCACCCCCGAATTAATAGTGATAGCATTCTCCAAATGATCATGATGTTTGCCACGGTTCCCGATATCTGAACATAAAGTATATTTATTCAAATCTCAATTGGCTACACTATTACAGTAGATATTACGGTGACATTGTGTACTCATTTTTAAACTGTTAAAAATGTGAAGAAATGACAACGCGTTTACGAACTTTTCAACTCGAGTATCCCAACAGAGTCTTCCACACTCAATTTTGAAAATGAAATAAAAGCTTCCTATAAAACCAACCTGCTAAGTACAAGCATTTTTCTTTTTCAGGCTTCCTCCCCCGTTTTCTGTATATTTTATATCAGTCTGTATTAAATCATATGTTGTGGAAAATAAATGAAATGAAATGAAATAAAACCAACCCCACTGTGCTCCGGCAGAAGGATACTCTTTTGTCTCTTACTCATATCCTCCTCCTTTCGAGTCGCAAGAGGGTGTGGAAAAAGAAAAACAAGGACTCTCAAATTTTGAGGATTATTGTCTTAAGGTAATGTCACGTCAGAAGTGTGGTGCATACATTGTAAATGTTTACTTATCTGCCTCAAACTTGTGTCCTCAGGTTCTTCAAAGACGCGTTGATACATCCGTAAGCTTTGACCGTAATTGGGCAGCATATAAAGCAGGATTTGGTTCAGCCGGACCAGGCGAAAATGTTTGGCTTGGTAATGAAATACTCTACCATATGACAAATCAGAAAAACTACAAATTACGGATCGACGTGACCAAGCAAGATGGCGTTCTTTGGCACATGAACTATGACCATTTCCGAGTCAATAACGAGACCAGCAATTATCGACTAGAACTTGGCACTTATACGGGAAATGCAGGTTTGTTTGAGCATTAGGATCAGTTTTTCGCTGCTTTTGGAAGTTACTGTTGAAATTCGTGTGTCTTTTGCACAAGGTTTTTGCCCAGTTCAAAGGGATACTATTTTTTGAAATTATTTACAATTGAAAAATTTACAAAACATCATGCATGAGGTCCACTTTGGGCTATCACAGCATAACTAGTGGGGAATGATTTGCGTGTAGATGTTGACTGTAAATAACATATGCAGACCCGTAGCCAAAGTACTGAAGGGGGAGAAAAGGCTTTGAGGGGGCGAGAGGTTTTTCAGGGTGCAAGACACACTAAAATGCAGTAATCATTGGTTATTTTTGATCTTCTAGGGGGACGATAATTTTTCCAACCACTACATATGGCTGCGGTGATTTTATACAATTTGTACTGTATTTCCCGATGCACAGTTTTGCGAGGTTTATAGGGAAGGCTGTTTTATTACTGAAACTGTTACTTAAATGCAACAAAATGAATATTTCAAGTCTGTGATATTATTTTCTTGCCCAGTGTGCAAGGATGGAGAAACAACTGCTGAAAATAATTAGAGACAAAGCTAAACTTTCAGTCAACAGAGAAATATTTGGTATGACTGCGTAATTGCAAAGCTTCGTAGCTTTTTAGTCACTTCCATATTTTCACCCTATGGTAACTGCTAAATCATTTTTATTAAGTGCCACCTGTATATAAGATGTATAAAATCCTCTTGTTCATTTTGACGTTGGAAATTCTTAGAAAGTTTCTATAGGACCTGACGAAGTTACGGTTTGGTAAAAGAAGTGTCTTTTCTGGGTACACTGACACCTTCTCACTTAGGATGGCTAACCATACACCACTGATGGTTGCCCTCCTCGATATAGGTTGCAAACCAAACCGCTGAAGAGCCTTCGAAGAAACCAGTAATCTAGCTTTGCATTTCCGTGTGTAAAGTTTTCCATCAATAAAATAGGTTTAACCAGACTCATTCATGTCTAGTGGGGAAGTTTATGGGGAAAAAGGTTGGAATTAAAAAGGAAAACTTGTCGATAGGACTACATTTGGGCGTTTTACCTGCTTTTAGCGGGTAACAGAAGAGGTAAATGAGGGATCATTCAGTTTTATCCTCTTAATAAGGAACGCCTATGGGCGTACAAGTGGGAATTGGGGTTACGATCTGACCCTTTCCAGTCAACCAAGGTTTCTTTTTGCTTTTTGGAATAAAATTAATGGTTTCTTCGGATAAATTTGTGATCTCTGTGCATTAAAGTTTCTAGCAATAGTGTTTCGCCCCTCCTATTGAAAGTACTTCCGAAGGCTGTGTATAAACCATTGTGGGCACCTGGAGAAACAAAAGAGAATAACTGAGAGACATTACAAGTAGCGATATACCAGATATGGGGCAGAAAATAAAATTTGTATCAAATTTATTGAATTTAATGATTTTCTTCCAAAGAGGACCAAAAGTTAAGCTGTCATTAAATTTTTGGAGAACTTAAAATCCATTCGACAGTAAAAGAATTTTAAAAGTCTTTATTTTCTTGTGGGGTTGTACACCACCATTCGCTCAAAAAAGTTTCACTCTGTACTCTCATTTAAAATTCCTAGGTTTTAAATTTCCCCCAGCTAAAACAAACTGTTAACTAGCATAAAGGTCAATATTCGTTTTTAATGCACCTATTTTTAACAAAAGTCCTTTTACATGAAAAGTGGTGGAGCCTTATATTTTCTACTCGCTGTCACAAATGCCACCCACAGTTCGCAGGTAATTGGCTATGTGTAATATTTATGCCAAGACCGTGATATACACTGTGAGTTCTGAGACGTAATTCGCAGTGAAAGGGTTCTCCTGTAAAGTTATTAAAAGAGTCAGAACTGTGAAGTTATTAAGAGTCAGAACAAACCCTTGTGATATTTTCACGTGGTTACACGTTAAATCCGGTCAATTGAATAAAAAAGACTACTAACAGTAAAATGAAAAAAAAAACTACAAATCGATGGAAACTAAAAATGACTTTTAAACATTATCACACATACATATCTTAATTCTACATTAAGTCCACATTAACTGACGAACTGAATGCCAATATTACATTAATATGACAGTCTAAACAATAAAAAGATCGGTAGACTATACAAATATTAGAGCTTATATTTTTGCTTTTACAGGATACGACTACATGAGTGATCATCGCGGTCAAGACTTCTCAACTCCTGAACGTGGCAGCAGTGCTAGCTGCGCTGCTCATAGTGCTAACCGTGGTGGATGGTGGTACAAGAGTTGTTTGACCGCCATCCTCAATAGAGGAACATACGGGGATTATAATTTTCGCCTGTACAACCGTGACACTAATACTTTTCAACGTTACCTTCAGTACTCTCAGATGAAAATGCGCCCAGTTTGAAATTATGAGGGAAACTTTAGATTCTCAAGGGAAAAAGTCGTTGGGACTTAAAAGGCTGTTTCAATTCTGGGCCTAAACGTGACCAACGTTTGTTGACGTGAAAAACTGCACATACACACTTAAATATTAAATATTTAGTCTGCCTAAGGTGCTCATAATTATGATAACATTTTGAAATAAGTATAATTATTTATACTTGACAAATCTCTGTATCTGGTTTAAACTTCAATTTCTATTCTGATATTAGTACGGAAACGTTGAAATCTGGTTGAGTGTTTTCATCGCCAACTAATTTGCGTATACGACAGTTAACACTGACTTACTGAGTACAGCTTTCATGACATGACATGCTGAATGTTATAGAATCTCTGCATACTTAACGAAGTATATTAGTAATGGGAAGTGCTTTTCTCTTCAACAGCCTATAGGTGTGCGACTTGAACACTCACCCAGGCAGAACGAACACGTTAAATGTCACAAGGTAAAACAAGTTTGTCGCATAGGGAGGGGGGACCGAGAGTCACTGGAGGCAAGTTCCGCCTCCACATTCTTTTTGGGGGTGAATTCAAGTAAGAAAGGTAAAACGACCCGGAAAGTGCTATGGGAGAACGAGGCGCTACCTCAGTACGGTGGGGTAAACTGTCCCGCTTTTGAGCCGGTAGCGGGGTCAAGGGAAATGTCCTACCATTGGGGGTCCAGTGTAAGGGTATTTACGAATTTGTGGAATTTGGAATGATGCATACAACTTTACAAATGACAATGACGTTAAGTAGGCACTCGACTAACCACACAAATCACAGTATTATTATAGCCTAACTAAGACTTACTCATAGCGGGACGGAATAAACAAGTCTGATAATTCGTCTGCACCTGCGCACACCCTCCAAACAGTCGGATAAACATAACACACCCGTACCTTCAAAACGTCTTCCAAAATTTGAGTTTACTCCAGGAATTTGTCGAATCACCCCATTTTAACCCATCCCAAATATAAAGAGGGTTCTTTACGTGCGGTTTTGTGCCATTGACTGCCTGTAAACTGCCTCTTTAGTGTAAAAAAGGTATGTTCTGCACGAAAATACGGGCACACATTATATTATGCGCTGAGCTCAGTTTGTTTACCCCACGTGTACCGTACAATTTCATACGGCAACGAACTACACACTCGCTTATTGATGATACTGGAAACTTGGAGAGGCCGATAATGATGAGATGGAATCGACCAAGACAATTCCTTTCAACCACGGACTGACTTTCAATCAATATATAAAAGAGAAATACTTTCTTCTCAAAAAAATCTGAGGAATATTTTACACGAATACATTGGGAAAAAATCCATTGATTCCTTCACATCTAAGTACAAAATGGCATAGTTTACAACAAAGGCTTCAATGTTTCCTCGAATAATGAGATCTTATTATTTTTATGTTTTCTAGGTATACTCAATTCTCCCTCCAGTAGGAATTTAAGTTTGTAAATAAAAACGATAGGATCAGGTATTTAACTTACTAGAGAAAATAAAGTTCTTGGCATGAAGTATGAGGAAATTGATAGGATGAGCAGGAATGTCAAAAAACCCAAGAAAACCAAAATTCTTTTCTTGACAGTGAGTTAAATTTGACCAGAAACTTTGAATACAGCGACAAGACTAGCATAAATGTGTCAATGTTTCATCCTCCTCCTTGCAAAATGTGGCAAAATGTGAAGGTTTTGTATTACTTAGATGGAGCTTATGGAGATAAGTATTTGTGCCTAGCATTCTATGCAGAAAAAGAAACTGAAGATATTACACTTTGGGTTCCTAACGGATATAAAAGATAGAGAGAAAATACTATTCCAGTCAAAATCAAAGCAAGGATATTCCTACTCCCATCGAGTTACAGCTATTGGGGGTAATACTTCATTAATAATAAGATTACGATAAATATATCTTGATGCTTTGGGGGTTATAAGGACTTTAACTAACTTCTGATGTGCATCAGAGATACTGTCAGTATCACCAAGGCTTAATCTCCAGTGTCTAGGAATGGCTGAAATAATGCCAAAATAAGTAGTAAAAGGTAACGCATCAATATGATACTTCTCTATAAAATCATTATACTCCAAAGCACTGCCATCAGCATTGAAAAAGTGTTTCACAAAATATACATTGGCAGCTCTTAGTGAATCATAATGAAAGGTACCACAATTAATTTTAATGAAGGAGTTGTTAAAGATAATTTCTTTCCCAAAGTTGCAATCAGGGATATGATATGTATTAGAAGACCACGCCTCACAGACTTGTTTAACAAAGATGTTAGAAATAGTCACAATATCATCTTTTTGAAAATTACACCGAAACAGGAAAGAGCCTCCAAACCTTCTTAAGGAAAGTTCAAAAATAGTCTTCCAAGGCCTAAAAGTATCATCCAAATAAAGTTTAACCCATTTAATCTTTAGGCTTTTTGTAAAAGAGTCCACATCCATCATGTTTAAACCACCACAGCTAACAGTGTTATACATAGAGGATCTTTTAATCTTATCGGGTTTAATGTTCCAAACGAATTTGAAAAGAGAGTATTCAATTCCTTAAAAAAAACTGTCATTACACTAGCTGCGAAATTGAAAAGCTCTTTAAAAATGACAGTTTTACCTTTTGGGGTCAAATCCCGAGATGGCCAAATGTGAAGTAAATGCTTGATACGAAAAAGCTTTGGTAAATAATTTCGATAGACGGAAGAAATCATCAACGTGATGCGAAAAGGAAATTCCAAGATACTTAACGGGCCCAGTAGTAATGACAAATTTGACATTAGAAAAATGATTTGGATAATTGTTAACAAAGGGGGCTAAAGGGAATAATATGGTTTTCTCCAAGTTAACCTTTAACCCTGATAAATTGGTAAAACGGTTAAGACTTCAGAGAGCTCAGTAACAGAATCAAAGGAACCATCCGTAATGATCACGGTGTCATCGGCATACTGTGAGGTTTTTTATGAATATCACCAAATTCTATTACACATATATTATATTAGATTTAATGAGTGTAGTAAAAATTTCACATGATAAGAGATGACAAGGGATAGGGGCTAAGGGAACAGCCTTGCTTTACACCACGGGATGGGAAGAAAAAACATTTTTAATTACACAAGAGCTACAGTTACCATAAAGAGTTCTAATCCATTGCTTTAAATCAGGACCAAAATTAAAGAAAGTCAAAACATTCTGAATAAAATCCCAGTCTTACATATCAAAGGCCTTTTTATAGTCTAAAAACATCAGGAAACCAGGGATGGAATTTTCATTACAATACCAAATAAGATCAAGGACCAGTCTCAAGTTTCGGTAATATTTCTATTTTTCAATAATAATAGATTAAATAATGTGATTTAGAACGTCCTTAAGTCGAGTGGCAAGACATTTAGCTGCAAATTTTGTAGTCGGTGTTCAGTGACGCTATAGGTCGCCAGTTTTTTAAAATAGTGCCCTTGTTTGGCTTTGGAATTAACTTGATAATAGCCCTCCCTTGCTCATCAGAGACTGAAGAATTGTTAAAGGCATAGTTCAGTGAATCCACAACAATGTTACCAGTGTCATCCCAGAAAACTCTGTAGAATTCAGGAGGTAGCCCGTAACTACCAGGAGTCTTATTTGAAGATAAGGATTGTAATGTCCGACTACATTCCTCTGAAGTTAAGAACCCTTCACAATAAAAAGACTGCTCATCAGAGAGCTTTTCGTGATCAAGATTCAACTTTTCATCGATAAGGGTACATGAGTCCAAACAATGGTCCTTTCAATAAAGCTTAGTGTAAAAAAGTTTGGCCTCTGACAGAATGGACATACTATCAACAACAGTTTCCCCATGATCATTTATAATATCAGTGATAGTGTGGAATACCTTGTTTCTTTTTTCCAAATTTAGAAAATATTTGGTATTCTTTTCCCCATCCTCTACCCAACGAGCCCTTGACCTTAAAATTATTCCCCTTAACCTGTAATCGTAAATAGCTTCTTCTCCCTTCTCAATCCTCCATCTTCCTTCCAAAATTCTGCTTTCCCGCTCATTTTTGACAACATTTTGCTTAAGTGTGTTGCAACATGTGCCAGCGACATGTGATTAGTGTATACAAGGACAAAATTTCTGTGTCCAGGTGTATCAGCAACATGTGTCGACACGTGTCCTGAAATTTTGAGTGTACACTAAGCTTAACACACAAACCAGCAACAGGGAAAGAATGCAGAATGAGATTTAAAGTCTGACTTGTTTATGTAACCCCCTTGCCTTAATTCTTACAAAACAAGCTAAATTTTAAATTAGGCCTGTATTTACAATATTTACTTATCTCTAGTCTTGACTGGCGGAAGCACCACAGTCTCACCTTTGTAACGTTAGGCTCTCGTGTATCTAGTTTATACTGTTCACTTAAGCGTTATGAAGCGGCGACAGTAGGCAGAACGTTCTAGATTCGGCCTTTGGTGTGCGAATTCGGGAACAGCTTGTAATAATAGCGGTGTGTCAATTTCTCAGTCAGCACTACGTCTGGGCAGGGAGCTGTAGCTCCCTGGTCTGGGTCTAGATGAATTGAATCTAACGTTTGCTCTCATTTGTGTGTCAATTTCTGGTAAATAATCTGTATCTCTCGGGGTCTTCAGTACGACTATTAGCTTTTATAAGGCCAGTGAAATCGTTCTAGTATTTTCTCACTCCCAGAGGATTCCGTCGAAAGATTATTCCTTAATTAAGAATTATGACGTAACCAGTTCTCATCTCGATATCTGTGCACACTTCTAGAAGTCGGACGTATCGAAAGCCATTTTGTCATTTAATCAGGAATTTAAGATATCTCGAAATAATTTCAGATATCTCAAATTATGCACTATTTTAGATAACTGATATAAAATTTAAGATGTCTAAACCCCACACTATTAGGGGAGCTCTCCCCCCTCACATCCCTTTGGATCGTTATGTTATTCCAACCTGAATTCGTCCACTTTATAATGTTCATGGCACAAACGGCGGTCCAAGAAATCCAATTCCAATCCTCCATTGAATTGACAAACGAGAACCATTCTAATGCTTCTGTAGCTTTCTTAAGTCTTCTACTGATTACTTACTGTAGCGCCATATTAGTTTTTATTCCCGAATTTTTGATATCTTTAATTATTTACAGATTTCTGGAATTAATTACAGATATCTGCAATTAAACTAAAGCTATCTGCAATTATTTGGAGATATCTTTAAATGATTTCAAGATATTTTTTATTGGATTATTTAACTAAGATATCTCTCATTCAATTTAAGATATCTTTAATAGGATTAAAGATATCTGTATTAGATTTAAAGATATCTGCAATATAATTAAAGATATCTTTAAATCTATTTCAAGATATTTTTAATTCGAATTATAGATATCGTTTATTCGAATTATAGATATCTCTAATTCGAATTAAAGATATCCTTTCTTCTATATGAAGATACCTTTAACGTCAATTAGAGATATCTGTAATTGAATTAATGATATCTTCAATTGGAATTAAAGATATCTTCAAATAGAGTGAAAGGATATCTTTAATTCGAATTAGAGATATCTTTAATTCGAATTGAAGATATCTATAATTCAAATTAAAGATATCTTGAAAAAAATTAAATATATCTTTAATTCGAATTGAAGATACCCTTAATTCTGTTTAAAGATATCTTTAATTCCAATCAGAGATATCTGTAATTGAATTAGAGATATCTTCAATTCGAATTAAATATATCTTCAAATTGAATTAAGGATGTCTTTAATTCGAATTAGAGGTATCTTTAATTCGAATTA
>WURT03644297.1:9054-37215 GCA_009936505.3 Holothuria glaberrima | reverse complement strand
CTTTCGTGTAGGTAGATTTTACAGCTGAGTTGCGAGTGACAATACTGAATAACAGTTAGTTCTGATCTATCAGTTGAATGACAACGTGCATTTTACCCAGGCTGGCACAGCGCACTGCCAGGCTATAGATTCATGAAGTGACACAAAAAGCTAAGTATACAATGCGGCTTAGTAGTGTAGGTAGTTAAGTGTACAATCCGTTACACTGAAGCTTAAATTGAGGAAATAACATAGTGCAATCTGTCGCTGAAATTTCTAGCTCGTCCAACAAGACAAGGCGACTTTGCTTTTCGTGAGCATACTTCAGTTTTCTTTTTGCAAATACGGAAGAGAACGTTTAGGAGATCACTTTGGATAGATAGTGATATTGGTTGGTAAAGTTTTGTACTAAGCTGAACGAATGGTTTTACAAATACGTATTTAAAGCTTGAAGGAAGCTTGCTTTGACGGAAGGCGTCAAATTCAAGGGAGTAAACTCGACTTCAGTTTTATACCTGCAATAAAGTATCACATACATATACCTCTTCATGATGTCGTCTCGTGTAGCTCCGTTTCCTTCTATCGTTTCGCTGAATGTAGGTGGTTGTTTGTACACCACCTCATTATCAACGTTAACAAAGTTTAAGGACTCTCTGATCGCAGAAATTTTCACTGGGAAGTCTGACAGCGATTTAGTCGTCAAAGACGAAGAAGGCCGATATTTCGTAGACCGTGACGGTGTTTTGTTCAGGTACATTCTCGATTACTTGAGAACCGGAGTACTAAATTTACCAGACAAATTCCAAGAGGCTACAAGACTTTATGACGAGGCTCGGTTTTATCGACTGCCTGGACTCATTGCACAACTAGGTGTACCGAGTGGTTTAAATAAAGGTAATAATTTCGTGAATGGCAGGCCCACCGACGGTGCAGCTTCAGCTGAGAAGAAACAGCCTGGTTTTTTGACCATCGGGTATCGCGGTACTTTTGCTTTCGGTCGAGATGGTTTAGCTGATGTGAAGTTTCGCAAAGTTATGCGCATTCTGGTGTGTGGAAGAGTTTCTCTAGCTCGTGAGGTCTTTGGTGAGACACTGAACGAGAGTCGTGATCCTGACAGGGGTCAAAGTGACCGGTATAGTGCACGATTTTATCTGAAACACATGTTTTTAGAACAGGCTTTCGATATGCTAGCTAGTCACGGTTTTCGGTTCGTAAACTGCTGCGCATCTGGAACCAGTGCAATATCGGGACCTCCGGAGAGTGAGGAGAACAGGTGGAACCATTATAACGAATTTGTATTTCAACGGGAATAGTTCCAAGTCATTGACCAGAGTCTTACAGTTGACACGAACCTTGACAAACGGGGATATTTTCGGTTCAGACGGATGGTGTATTCCATTCATTTTGTACCTTAGTCTTCGTGTTATTAGTCCTATGACCGGATTTTAATACTATCTGATCTATCGGCTGCCCCGGGAGTAGACCTATTCATTTGACAGGAGAAATAATCGTCTAATTTTCTTGGATTTGGTGTTTTTTGTTAAATGGTAGGTGGAGAGAAGTTGGTGGGCACCTTCAAATTGTCACCATTTGCGTTGAGTTTCGTCACTGCTGATTGTACCATTACGGAACCACATGCACTATATAGAGGCCTACGTGATATCTGTGTTAATAGCTGTGAACTTGGAAAACACAGCATTGTGATTGATCACATGCTATATTTGGTATGAATTCGCACCTAGACGTGTCCGCACAAAGTAACCATATACGGGAATTCTAGTAATTGATGGAATTGCCTTTACATACTTGTTCAGTTGTTTCATATCCAACTCACTTTGGACATGTTGCATTTTTATGTTGATGAACGGATATTTTGTTTGCAGTGCACGCAATAAAAACCCCGCAGGGATTTTTTAATGAGAAATCAGAAAGGCAACGCGACTAGTGTGTGTTGATCGTCATTGGAAGTACAGTAATACATATTTTATACTACATCAAGATAACATCGTAAGCTATATATAATATTAAAAAGTATTGAAGACAACAAAAGATCATTATATAGATGTGCAATTTAAAGCGTAGGCCCATCATGGTTGCAATATGTTTATAATCGGACGATTTGGTTATCGTAGATATTGCCCTTACAGCTCGTCTGTTTCAAATTTACATCGAGTCTACTAATCGCAATGAAAGTGACAAGGCTTTTCCAAGTACTCAAATTGTTGTGGTCATATGATAATATTTTATTATCTGAGCGATCTAGCCTATACGGTACGAGCTAAACACCGTTTTAACCTTGAGCCTTTGTCTTATTCTCCCAACCACGAGCTTTATTCCCAGTAACACCGTTGTGTATATATTAATGTAGCCTATAACTCAGTTCTACTGATGAGATTCTTTTCCAGTTTCAATTTTCGACTTTCTGTTATTACTCAGGTACAAAGGACCATTGTTAACCGTCATTTAGCTAGCAGTAGAATAAAGCAAATGGTTAAGCTCAATACAAAAGATTACAAGTTTAAACTGTTACTGGCATCGTAAGTGAAAGGGAAGACTTTCGGTTGGGGGTTCAGCAGCATATGTGACCGAACCACGCGTTCTCCCGAAAAATAGCATACATGTGTCCCGAATATGGTAAACTCTCAGCCCGAGTAGGAGAGGGTTCAGCCCCTAGCCTAGTACGTATTTGGGCTGCATAATATTTTGATTGCTAATGTTTTAAACCAAACGTTTTAATTACGTGCACTGTTAGGGGTTCTTGGGCGTATTCATTTACTTTTTGTCCAGTTAAATGGGTAAATAGAAGTCACGCTGGTATCTCTTCTGGAAAGGAGATCTAACTATAATCTTACTAAACCTAAGCAGGATCATAGTAATATCAACATCTGGGCTCTTCATGTCAGTAAGAAATAAAATCGATTTTGCTCTTTCTTAAACAGTACTCAAAGAATTGCGCAAGAAGGGGGAGGAAATTAGTGCCCTCCAGTGTCAATGTTTATCTAGACAATTAAACCATCATTTCATATTTTTGTACATATTTATATAGTCTAGCAAATAATCAATTATTCATGCGTATAAATGTCAAGTGTTTCTTCACTGTTCTTAATTGCAAAGCAGCAAAGTAAAAAAAATGTTTATTGATTTTTTGTAAAGAGATGAACCAATATCACTTCGAGAGTAATACTCACGGGCAAATTTATGTAAAATCCAAGCAATTAATAAAATTGACAATTGAGTCAAAATACGTAGCGTCCTAATGTCTGCATCTGACTGCTCAAGACCCTTGAAAGGAAACTGTACATTGCGTGTGATCACACATATAAGTTAAGACATAACAGAGTTCTGTAGTTATATACCGTACTTGTTTAAATCACAAAATATTAAACTAATTAAGGCAGTACTCAACATACACTTCAGTCAGTATTTAGTATTTCAAGAACTTTGTAAATGACGCCCGGGGATTTGAAGAGACCTATTTTGCACAAGCTGCGTAGGCCATAAATTGTCTAATATTATGCTAACTTGTAGGAGACGTTTAATCAACTTTCACAAAGTGGGTCACTGTGCCGGGGTAAGAAATATTGAAAGTTGAACTGCTTTGCAACTATTACTTGCTTGGATAAATCTTGCAATACAGTAAACTTGTTACTCAATATTTTTCTTTGCAAAGTAGCAAAACCTCACATGCTCGCCTCCCATTACAGGGCTTGTGATATTTTGGCATACATTCTCCGATGGTAGAGTATCTAAAAGAATTAAATTCTGAAGTAAAATACAGCGCAATGTATGAGAAAATCCTTTATGAGATGGTGCGTAACCAGGTTAAGAACCTTAGCAATGTTTGCCCCAATTTTGCTTCTCATCTTGTGTACTTTTGAGGTCTCTCCTTGGACTATTCTACGTTTGAATTTTTTTATCTCTGTTTACAAGTTTCAAAAGTTCCAATAATGAGTCTTCAGTTTAGAAACTAGGGTCAAATATGCAGGAAGCAACGGCATATGGTACGATGTTTGAGTTGTAACAACATGCTGTAAGTCAATTTCCAAATGATGCCCTGTCCGACTTGTAAACAATATCTGATGCCGTGTATGTGCCGAAACGTCACCCTTGTAGCCCTGTGAATAGTACTGTAAAGACAGCGGATAAAAGATGTCATAAAACTAGCAACTTTTATTACACATATTGTTGTTTACTAGGAAGTGCCGATGTTTCATCGAAAGAAAAAAAAACATTCATACAGTTTCTCTAACGGTTATAAATGGAAGAATGTTAGGCTTATTACGTGAGACAAAATTAAAAGTTATATCCTAACTAATATAAGTTGATGTTACCAGATCTGTCTGCATAACATGACTATAACTGGTTGTTTAATTTGCACATTAAAACTAAACTTTGTTTTGAAAAAAATCATGACAACGCTTGCCTGAATTTGGACAAGTCAAGTAACCCCTTGGGTGTCCTTAAGGGAAATAACAGTCGTCTAAGTTTATTTTCAAAAGTTTGCTAAATCTTACAAATTTCCTCTTATTTCACTCACAAGTATGTTTCATTATGTTTCTGTATACAAACATTGAATACTGAAGGTAAATCAAGGAGTTTTTCTGCATAACAAATGAGTAACAAACATATTATCACATGATTGATAAGAGCCATTCCTGAACTAAGATGACGGGGCACACTCATTCAAATTGATGGGGGGGGGGGACTGCATTTTCCTGTAAGGTTAGGTTTTCGCCTGCAGTGCGAGATAGCTAGCAGAAATTTTCAGAAAAAAATTACAAACATGCTGCCGCTGTATTTAAGTCCATACAAAGCATCCCTTACCTTGCTATTGATCGTTGCACACAATGCCTTGTATCAATTAAACGTTGGTTTGTAACTACATTGCAGACCATAATTGACAATGAACAAATGTGGTACGTTAAAAATTCCCATGCTTTGACCAAGGAGTTGTGTCAACTCCCTGTTGATAAATATCGATCCTGTAATTATTGTCGACATATATGCGTGGGTCTGTCTTTCTGAAATGTTAATTTAAAATTTCTGTGTTTTGTTTCCCCTGAACTCTCTACATTTACGCTATACACTAAACCCTCACATTTAGGAGATATCTCAATTGAATAATTATTTGACCTCGTCTGCATTCTTAGCCACAAGCGAGAAAACTCAAAATTCAATTGTAGTCGGTTATTCTGTGGTTATAATTGAATGTTATGTAGGCACAGATTGCTTCGACCCTGGTACAGTATTAACAGAAGTATTCACCCAATTATTCCTATTGTGTAAAAAAAAATGCTCATACCCAGTGTCTATATATATGACAAGTACGCGTCCTTCACAGTTCAGTGAAGCGTAATTGGGTCTTTTAATTAACTAAGGTGTAGGGTGCTGTACTTTATCCAAATTTTCTGTTTTTTTTTTTTTTTTTTTTTTGACGAGAAATGCAGTACTGAAACTGGCTACTACTGCTTTCCGTGATTTCAATTAACTACCTACACAATGACCTCACTTATATCGATAGAGCTCGTGTCTAGGCACGAAAACAGGAAATTACAGGCTCTCAACCAATTTTGGTCTCACTAAAAGCTCAGACAAGCACGGTATACAATGCAAAGATGGAAACATGTTTTCACAAATAGACTATGTGGTAAAGCTAAGATCCATGTAGGATTAGGACATGGATCGAAGAAAAAAGCTTCCTGATTCAGAAGTGTATTTTAAGGGGCAGAAATGAATGGTACAGTCATGCATATGTACATACAGGAGATATGCAGTAATTGTGAAGGGCTCGGGGATTTAGCCCTACTACTCAGCTATCGTTATACCAAAACATTGACAACAACGCCGTAAATGCTCAACTAAATTTATATGCCATTATATATATTTTCTCTATTTTCTTGATGTGGTTTGCACCTGTAACATGTAAACTGGCTTAGACTCTGCATTTTGTGAGGAA
The DNA here is from genome assembly GCA_009936505.3 of Holothuria glaberrima. Lineage (NCBI taxonomy): Eukaryota > Metazoa > Echinodermata > Holothuroidea > Aspidochirotida > Holothuriidae > Holothuria > Holothuria glaberrima. Next base: position 31,280 of record WURT03644297.1, on the reverse strand, counting down.
AGCTGTTGACACAGACGTGATTTCGCGATAAACTCCCACCGCCCCGATTACAACTAGCCGGTTTTGTAGATGAAAGGATTTTTTAGGAAAGTTTGGGGTTAAATAAACAGGTTTTATACATAGAAACTGCAGTTTACATTAAAATGTCACTTCAAGAGTTGATTTGACGCGATCCAAGGGCACGTTTTTCTCAGTGGTTTATCATTTGTTATAAATGCCGGTTTTTAGGATAATCGTACTAGGAATTATTGTCCGAGAACTCCATTACGTACACCTCACTTGTAATCATTAACTCATGTACAGTCCTCATTCACAATGGGGAAGATAATCTTTGACGGGATAAGTGTAACAGTCGATTGTTTGCATGCAGTGATCGCAACTAAGGTAGATTAGTTAGACGAGGTTTTACGGCTCGGTTTCAATCCAAATGGTTTAAGTCAGGCCGGCCACGGCCTTTTTCCAGTTGTGACACACTGGCTTTCGTCTTTGGTATGACCCGGCCAGGATTTGAACCACCGACCTTCCAGCTGCAAGTCGGATGCCCTAACCACTTGACCATGCAGTCGTTTTTTGCTACTGAGGTAGAGAACTTTAGTAAAATACAAACGAATTCACAACTACTCCTTCCATAAGATGCACTGTGCATTGCATCTTCATGGTTACGTTTATTGTATCTGAAACCTCAAAATAATGTTCTAATGATGAAGGCAGTTAGTGTTTCAGCTGCAGCAAATATTGTGTCTGTAACCCCATTGTCGTATGAGGAGGGTTTCGGGTGGGACGCCATATTCCAGCCGAATATGTTAATTTCAAGACAAAAGAGATGCTTTTTGGGAGCAAAATTTTTTGCCATGATTGTTGCCAAGTAGAGACAATTTTAGGTGAAAAGACCCATCTTCATCCTTGTGAAATGACTGCACTGCTCTCTATACATCTGTTGACACTAAGTACAAGCTTGATAAGTGAAACCAGGGAGGTAATATTATCACCTCCCTGGTTAGAGTTAGTATTAAGGATACTACCAAAATCAGTGGTGACGAATTAAAAATCTTAACCTGCTGTGTCGAAGTAGAGGCCGCTAATATACTTTGTCATTATCTAGTTTTTGTGTCAACATTACAAAACGAGTCAGTTGTACCAGTATATTTTCTTTTTCTAGATTATAAAAACTGATCTTAAGTGCAGCACGATCTGCAATCGTTGTTAATGTAGCCTTGTCGATGTTTAAAGTAACTAAGGCAAACACTGAGGGTCGCACTTCACTTGTTAGAGAGCATAAACTCAACAACTCCGTAGATTCCGCGACCTCGAGCAATCAACCGTCTTCTAAGCAATTATATTTTCCTTACGGATGAAGAGTTATCAGCACAGTGCCAGCAATTATCACTATACACTACACTTTCAACGCTTTCAAGCGTTAAACAAAAGGCTACTGATTCTGTTTATCAGATAATGACTCCTTTACGTATAACTAGTTAATTTTTATTTCGCTAGTCTTAATGTGCTAAATATGTGTGCCTTTTTGAAGGGCTGCAGTCCATACCCAGCTTCTTATGACCTTTAACATTTTCTTTTGGTAAGACACTTGTAGGAAAACTTAGAGTCAACGTGACTTTCGCATTTTCTAACCAATGAAACTTACTGTCATCGAAACTTGAAAGTTAATAATGTTATTTCATCATGGTTTCAAGGCTAGAACCTGAAAACGTAAAACACAAGTTATGTCTTGTGCACTGATGCAAAATGTTATTTCGCAGCTTAAAATAAAAGCTGCGGCGGTTTAATGTCAGCAAAGGAAAGGATTAGCCTACAGGTATGAAATTTAAATTCAGTTTTTTAAATTGGGTCAATTTTGTTGTCAAAACGGTTCAGAAGTTTTTCTGGTAGCGGTACCCTTATCTAAATCATCCATACTAAGCAGTTAAATAGACCCAAGTGTAATTCTCTATATTAGCTGTTCAACCCACTCTAAACAATCTACCAACGTGTAATTTGAGATACTGAATTTGTCGCCTCTCCCAACAGGTCTCATGTTTTTAAAGGCAGGTACAGTAGCGTAGCTGGGGGGGGGGGAGGGGATTAGGTAAACTGGAGCTACGTAACAATCACATCGCTAACTGAACTAGTTTCAAGGACGCAGAGAAGCAAACTTGCAAGCAGATAAAATAATATGATAACAATACGTGAAAGAGGGTCACTACTCCCAATGTTATAAAGTTGCATTCGCAGAAAGCATACTCAAATAGCTCTTGTCACTGTGGAACTTAGTTTCTGTTTGGGAACTGGCCTAAATGAGGTTAAGTATTGTGAGTCATAATTGGCGTTGGTTCAAAGAGGTTGTGCCCCTTCCCGGTGCGAAGCGTTCCATGCATGTAAGGGTTCTTACATGCCAAATGGTGATTTATTTAGTCAAGAGCTGTCTAACTGTTGTTGCAAAAATCTTACACATGGTGGATGTCTTCAGATAAAATGGTACCATGTTAAAAATATAAAGTAATTTGAAGGGTCTGTAACACTCCCCCAAATACATGTAGGAATAGCCCTATATAATTCTAAGTGCCTTCGATGACTGCCCTCTGATTGACATTAATTCAAACAAAAGCATCACTCTGATTGGTCTGTCACTGATGACTTGAACAGATAATGTACCCAGACAGCCTATATACAGCCTGTGTGGACATGGCCTTGAGCAATAGACCTTTTCGGAAATGTTTCAACGCAATGTATTATGGAAGTGGGTCAAAGGTGAAGTGTACCACGCTAACAGTGTGCTAATGTGTTTTACACTAGTCAGGGTACCCCTAGGTTCTTACTAGTTATACACATGTAAGTTGCCATATGGTACACCTTGACTGGGTGACCCGGCCGTAGCATCGAATTTCCGAAGACGTCTATTTAATCTCAGCACACGTAATTATTGCTTATGTTACTGAGGGTGTAGTGAACAGGTGTTTCTTTTTGAAGTTGTAGGAGGAGCTAGAGTAAATTTAGTTGGGAGATTTTTAGTTTTTGCGGAGAGATTAGTTGCGCTTCAAACACAGTTGTCCGACTTACCCAGTCCGATTTATTGGCCTACTTATCAATCGTTTGTATTATTCATTCGAAAAGAGCTTGAAACGATCAACTGCTCTAAATATGCCCATGTGATATTCAATTTATCTTTCGGAAGGTACAGTCACTTGCGGCAAGTACGACACGTTGAAAACATCTAGGGAAAATCACAGAGAGTTTGGTATCCTCCCTTCTATTGATGAGGGCCTCGAGCAGTCACAACTGCTTGGTATAAAAGTGTTTAAAACTTAGCAAGAATGGATCGTTGAATATTGCGATATCGTGGCTAATAGCTAAAGAGTGAAAACCAAATTTGAAAAAATATGTATTAAATTTGTCCCCGATGATTCCAATGAGAGCCCATTAGCTTTGCATGGAATATTCATATTGCTTTTAACGAATAGGCTAGTTTCTTCCCATAGTTTCTATGACGTTACTGTTTATGTAAAACAAAAGAGAATAGGTTGTTAGAACAATCAAGTCACGTAAAGCGATCACATAACTAGAAAATGAGAAGTGTAAGAACACACAGAGGATTTATCGTGCATCTAATGAGTCTCTAAGGGAGGTTGCTTCAAGCATTTTTTGAAAATATATGTGAATTCGACTGTTGACGTTTAACCAGAGCGATCAAATGTTAAATTTCAGCTCACGGCAAAACTTAAACTCCAACCATAATTGTTGCAAACAAAGGTCATATTGTGACTTTCACTTCAACAACAATCACCACGGCATTATTGGGACAGAATTTGATTGGTGTGCTGAATATCTGTAAGTGCATAATACGTACTAGTATTGCTTCTTTTCAACCAATTGTCAAAGTATTTACGTAAAAAGTCATACTCCATTATACAAAGTTTAATTACGGAAACGTTGAGGGTAACATTTGTTCTGACCCAAACACCTTTACCTCTGCCTCTTCACTTCGCTTGCACCAGAAAAGAAAGAACCTTGGGAGCGGGGCGCAATATTTTTTCTTGTTTTATGAAGCAAAGAGTCGAGCAATGGATTGTACCAACGGTGCCAAAGGCGCTACTAGCCAGAGGCACAATCTCTTGAAAGTCATGGAGGTATTTGTGAACCTGTGGGCATTTGAATGGATTATTCATAAATTGCTGCAGATGCTTACTGATAGACAGTTTCAAATATGTTTTCTTGACTTTTTTCGCATATGTTGGCGTAACTCTGATGAATGTTCAGTCGATTTGATAAGTCGGGGTTTTCGTCTGGGGGTAGGTGCTGGGATGAGGTATATTAGGCTAAACGGCAACAATACCACTCAAACTGTTCGGTAAGAATTAATAATGGCACGACAAATTACGGTGGGTGTTCGCAAAGTGCGACGAAAAATAATTTGTGTAAAGACACAATTCGGAGAAGAGAACTCATTCTTGAGACCGAGGCCCATACATAAGAGTTCCGACTATGACTGCACGACTAAAAGAATTCAGGAACGCCAAACGGGATCAAAGCTGACCTCAGCCCCACCAAGGCTGGGTATGAGGTGGAAGAATTTGACATTTCAAACCTGTTAGACAGCAGGCAAACACACTCTACAACGCAATTCGAAACTGTGCAGGAGAAAATTTGGCATATCTTAAAACATAAATTTCATGAGAAGTCTGCGTCTGTCATGCGTTGGTTACCATTACGGCAGTACGGAAGAGAAAAAATGGCATTTTTAACACTCTAAATTGGAAGAAATCGCACTTTAAGCACAAATTTGTAACAAGAGTGTTGCGTTCAGTCGTCATATGTGAATCACCATTTGGCCTGTGGTAAAACATTTGAAACCACTAGATATTGTATTTAGGCTCACGAAATTGCAGGTAAAAACGTTTTGGCTCCTCGAATTTTTAACGGGCCAAATTAATGGACGTCTTGGCTGGCAAATTGTTAGCAGAACGCCACTTAAGAATGTAGGGTATACTAAGGAAAAATTAATTCAGCAACACATAAGATGGGTATGCAAGAATAGCTCACAAAATGGCATATTTGCAGATATTTTAATATCGTGTCACTTCATTTTGCATTAAAAAGTTCTCCATCACATTAACATACCCTAGGTTGGATTCTTTGATTACTGTTTTTATTAATAGCATGGGGGATGGTGGTTTAACCTGTCACTTTTGGTTAAGGAGCCAGTGCCCCATCCCCGATTTGAAGGAAACACGAGTATGCTTGCTCTATTCGTTAATGTTTTTCTGGATATTTGATTGAGGTAATTCACCATGATCTTCGCCAATGATTTACCCTGAGCATCAAAAGGGTGTAGCAGGGTAACAAATTTCGCCCAAGACAGTAAAATTCTCCCTCCTCAGTTTACTCCCAGTCTCTTTTTCTATTCAAACAAAAACATCTGTCTATCAAACTACAGTAGCCTGCACTGAGTTACAACTACTCAAGGCCATATGAAGACAATGCTATCTGTGGGTTTAATTGGGAACACAAATTACTGCACGTCATCATTGACCAACCTACAGAGTGAAACGACTGTTTGAATTAAAATTAATCAAAGTGCAGTCGCAAAATGTATTTAGAGATATGATCATATCCCTAAATGTTTGGGGTGCAATAGTCCCTTTAAAGCAGCCCCTGATTCAGTCTTCGAAACTCCTGTAACCAACCTTTAGATTCATTCCTGTAACATGAGGTCAATTTGAAGCGTATTTTTAAGTTAGAATTGAACCATATCATCATGTGATGTTGCTTCTACATAGTATCCATTAAAGGCATTGAAGCAATTGTTTACTTTACCTACGGATGTAATCCATTCGGCCTTCTGTTTACATTGGTTAATGATTAATCTTAGAACCAACAAACTTGCAGCAGGGAAATGAAGAACCTTTATTCGAACGTCGAAATGATCCACATGCCAAATAACATCTACGTAAAAATAGCCACATTTCATGTTTACATTCAATAAAGTTATCTTTTTATCGAAGATATCCAGCAGCACAGGAGATTAAAAACTGAAAATTGAACCTTAAAGATGCTGTACTTTGCTTCCCCGTCATCCCTTTCGTATGTTTGTATAGTATTTGTGTTGCAGTTTTAATTACATTTAGGTGTGTGGTATAACAATAACTTGTTCCCTTTTAGCGATGCAAACATTCTTTTTTGTCTTTCCCATCTTTAAACACTTTAATTAACTTCGTTTGTATTGGTAATAATTACATGGTTACGACGCATATGATCTCTCTCTCTCTCTGCATATGATCAGGGAGTTGCTCTCTGATATAATTGCAGCAGTTGACACTTCAATTCACCTTGGGCACGAGAGCTACTTTTCTAACATCTGCGGGTAAAAATAGCAGGAGGGAAATGAATGTACTTGAAGGCCGATATTTCATTATTTTCATCAAACATATCCACTATCAATAAATTACTCATAACTATTCTCTATAAGCAGCACAAATTAGGAACAATTTCATGCTTATAATTTGCTGTTTATAAGCTATTACAAATTTTCCTTTCCATCTCATTTTCAAATCTTTTATCTCTGCTCCTCTAATCATGATAATTACATGATCATGAGTTATTGCATCACCTTCAAATTGCATTTTAAGCCACTCACAACTTTGCAGGAATTATATGCAGCTTAAAGAAGGTTATATGTGCGAAACTGCCTTGAAAAGTTCAAGACCAACTGCAAAGAGAAGCGGTGTAAACATGTTTGATTCATCATATCTCTGTATCTATTTTATAACCTGGACGAGCCAATAGTTCGGCTTTATGTCATTTACGCAAGCGGGATGGAAAGTGATCTTGACTGCTTTACGAACTATATTTGTATAGTTAGCATGATTACTTGTCCTGAAAAAACTGCGATTAATTGTTCCGATAAAATACTACTATTAGTGGCACTCGAGTACACTATGCCTCTTGCAAGGGTTTTGTTTCGGAGGGGATTCTAAACTCCACTCTGCCAGTGACAACACCGGACTGCAAAGCCCGCCCTATGGACGTGGGGCAAAGGGACCCATCTTAGTGCCCCTGGAGGATTTCAGGGACAAGTCCCTGGTAGAGGACTAGAGGGAAAGACACTAAAAGGTATTTTTAGGCATTATTTGCACTTGAGTCATGGAGAGATTTAACCCCAAAACCATCCCCTTGGCTAACCGTCTAGAGTATAGACAGTATGAAGTTGTTAAAGGCGGGGTGTCGTAAGGAGTTGCCAGTACTGTGGGTTACGGGCTTAAAGTATGTAAGGATTAAACTTCATGCTGAATGGTATCTAATTTAACATTTTAAGATAAATTTGGTGTCAGTCCAATTTAGAGGGTCATGTCAGATGGGAAAACCTCAAATTAATTAAACCCCATCTTATTGTGAACCTGCAGTGAATTGAATTACAGACCGCCCCATAAGCTAGGCCTTGTTGCATCAAATACCATCTCTTTCATCCAATTGGTCATAAAAACAAAAGTACATTAGCAAGTTTAGTCAAGATTCCGTCAATAAAAACCTCGAAAATAAATACTACGAACGATTTTCACATATGTGTTATGTAAATTTTGGCATCTGTGCAAGATCAAAGAAAAACAATCAAGTTCTGCATTGCTGGTTGTGATGTGTGGAATTTTCTTGTGCGTGTCCTGGTTTATGAAACAGTAATCGTTCACATCTACATCCCCCGTTAACACAAAACGTTTTTAAAACGTCACAGTGGTGTTATAAAACGTTTTATAACACCACTGTGACGTTTTAAAAACGTTTTGTGTTAACGGGGAAGGTGCCGGTACTTGATCTGAAAATTCTGTGACAAACATGAACAAGTGTTGCATGGTAAGAGGCGGTTTAAGATGTCCTCCAGTTAAATCTGAACCATTTACAATTTTGCCAGTGAGCTCGGATTTGAAAACACGAACATCATTCATTGTTTCCAATTACTACATTGCTGCATTGTTGCATATACCCTGCCCCCCAAACTATAACAAAATTTAGAAATAGCCGACTTAATAGTAAACTAACTGTTACCCCTCCATTACTGTACGGAGAAGCTCATATTAGTTCTGTTTAATGCATTCAAACCAGTGCAAGCAGCACTTCACTCTAAACTGAGTGCGTCGTCAGGCATATCCCTCAGACACAACCAAAATTACTCTTTTTTACTTTTTCGTTCCAATCATTCCAACTTAAACAAGGAAAATACTAAAACTCATCAAGCAGTAGAAATTTAGGACTGACTTGTCGTAAATTGAGAATTTTCTCTCAAAATATAGGCTTCATTTCCCTTTGATTAGAGTAGTCTATTATTATTTTCTGCATTCGTTTCGAACGTACGTTAAAATAAAATTCAAAATGATGCTAGAAAAATTCGAATCTTCCGAGTCACTGTAGATTTGCCCAGCCTCATTTCTTTGCACCTTTCCCACGACATCAAAACGGAGAAGGGTTCTCATACGCTTTTAATAGCCATTTACTATTCAAGAGACCTTTCACGACGCCACATTGCTTCAACTTCTGGAAATCAGCTTGTCAAAAAATTAAGTCGTGTCGCGAGTTAATTACCAGTTAGCCATAAACTAATTGGTCTTGTTCATTCCATCCCGTAGGAATTTTCCTTTTCCAATTAAACCATTTGCTTTAATTACATACTCCCATTCTTAAGTGATTGTATTCGTTGTATAGACTTACCCACTATATGCATGTTGTAATTTCTACTGACAAGCCATTAAGTATTACAGACATGCAGTGGTTGCCCGAAGCGGTTACATGTGTTGCTTGAGAATGCATTACATCTGTTCATGGCTAAGTTTTCCCTTATCGCTAATGTGTCACTATAAAAATGTCTCTTCGTGACAGACAGGCTGCTATTACACGACAAACACGTTAAAGGGATCGCAGATAATGTAAGAAATGGTTTGCCCCAGAAAAATGAAAACTTTCGCTAAAGGCCTACCGCATTGTGAACTGTGCTGAGCTGAGCATTTCGTTCATTTCCTCTCGATTGAAGTGTATTGTATTGAATCAAACCTAACATCTTAATATGGGAAACGGAGGATCTATATTTTTGCAGAGGTAAGAGGTAAGATGCCGAACAAATAAACAGTTGTCATCAATTGGACTCTTTTATAATAACATTCTTAGAAGAATGGCAAAAATGGAGAAGTAAAAATGACGATGGTGATTAAGATTTTTGTTATTTTCTTGACCACTCACTTTTGTTTAAATATAACTATTTTGGTTCAGCAAGAATGAATCGTCAAATTTCTACAAACTTTTTTAAAGACTGTCCAAGGAAAGTCACGATCATGTCCAGTCTACTAGACTTAGATGAAAAATGTTACAGAACATCATAATAATGACAACTATTTTAAAGAACGCAAGAAATAACTGTGTTGTCCATATTGTTGGCATTTGTCAATCTTATCACCAAAATTCAACGCCCAGTCTCAACATTGAAAGCAAAAGGGATTTGAAGGAAACATTCACCAACGTAAAACTAAAATTGTCAGTTGCCTCAGCCAGACATTTTGGAGGTAATTCTACCACTGTCGTCACTCTTTAATGGCAACACAAATATCTGCTTTGCCAATCTCTAAAAGAAGAAAAGCAAAGCAGTCAGGAAGTTTTTTTTTCAGGGTTTAAGTCCGATGGGAATTTTGCGAACGAAAAAGCATCCTTGACAAGAAGGTGCTATCGAAATGTGAAGTCATCATTTTACCGATCTTAGAGCATATATGTTGAAACCGAAGAAAGATATAGCAGGAAGCAAAACATTTACTCCCGTGAATAATAAGACTGTTTTACATCAACCAACGAGTGCAATACACAAACAAAGAGACACTTTTTTAAGAGTGAGCAAGTGTACATCACGTTTACGCATCCTACCGTGTTGATACATGGCAAAGTAACAACAAAGGTCTGTAAGTGATGTCCTGGATTTGTTGAGGACATGGACGATACGTGCTATTATAGTTTCGAAGAGAAAGTTTATCAAAAGCTCTAGCGCAAGGGTTCTTAATTATTTTCCTTTGCGGCCCACAGTTTTCATCATATAATTACCGCGGGCCACAAACAGGCCCGTAAGTCTGTTCAAGAGGGGGAGACTCTTTTTGAAATGTATAAACGACTCCACGGGAACGCGACACCTCCAAAACAATATTGCGGTGTCTAAGGGCGGCTTCAAAGGGCCCCTAGTGGGGTCCAGGACAACACTCATGTGGAACAATGGAAGGGGAGCCCTAAACGCTCTCATGTATTAACGAAACATTGTATGACTGAAACCTATAATTATCCCAAATTCCATTTGAGGTGCACTGAACAGATGATCACAAGTATCACAATTCGACCATTACTTTCGGCAATACCGAAAATCCTGGGCCATGCAGAGCGGATGATAAAGTCATTATAGATTCAGCGGCAAATGACCAACTTGAAAAGAATGTGTATGGGTGGCGATGGGGAGCTTTATCATGACACTTGTTGGCCGAAGGGTCACCATCGGCTGGTATGTAGGCTATAGCGTGCCATGTATTCAGTTGTTAAAAAGATATTCTGTATTTTTGGAAATGGTTCCCAACAAGGTTTGCAAAGATGTATCTAAGCATTCGTTCAATTTGAGATCTCATAATTAAAAAAAATAAACACTTCAAATAAGAAAGGCAAATAAGAGGCAAAATTTAGGCTAATTTTTCTTCTATAAAAAAGCATATGACACATAAAATTTGTAAGCCCATGCAACTTGTTCTGACAGACTTTCCCCTTGTGCAACCCTCGCTGATATGACCGACTATGTCGGGCAAACCGCTTATTGTTTTGATTACACAGTGCGCTTGTAGATAAGTTAGTTGACTTATTTTAACTTTCATAATGGAACTTAAAAATGGGAAAGCGCTCGAAGAGCGCAAAAACTTTGGTAGTTTGTGACCTTTTTTTTTTTTTTTTTTTTTTTTGGTTACAGAAAATGAAAAGATCAATCATTAGAAAGGATATGCAGTCCACCTTACCCTACAGCTTTGCGTGATAAATTGTAGACCTCCATCAGCTATGCCCTGGCCACTCGTATTATCCAGTGAGGTTGAATGTTAAGCAAAAATACCCCAACATGACTAAAATGGGAAACACGGTCGTATTTTATGATTTCGGTGGTAGGGCTTTTCATTTTACTGACCTCAAAATGGGAATGTTCTCTTACAGGAATCTGCAAAACTGGCATTTACTAGATTTAGAGTGCAGCAGTCGAACTTCTCGAATCTCTGGCACATCACAATTTTCCACTGGAGTTTTGTCAATTTTACCAAGATGAGTGGACAACCCCTAGCCACGTTTCTAATTACATATAGCTTTGTAACAGTAACTGCACCGAAGCTTAACGAAGTAGGCCCTAATGGTGAAATAAATGATACAACAGATTTGACCAGAGCGCGCCGAAAAATGACCTTTTCGACACATTTCAAGCATGCTTTACTTTATTTTTAGAAACAAAACTGAGTCTTTCGCACCAAAACATATCTCGAACAAATACGTGATTGTTGTAGGCGAATCTGTTTTTTACAACTTCACATTTCGTCTTAGACCTCAATATCTTCACAGGCGGGATTGGATCACCTCGCGGGCCGCCATTTAAGGACCCAGGCTCTAGTGTATTTATTAGGCTTAGTGTAAGAAACAAGTAACACAAAATGAAAAGGCCCAAACAGCAACGTTTGCTCAACAAAACTACATCAAAATGGCTTGCTTCATTTCTAATTCAAGTGAAGCATATGGTATTTGCCTTTCTGTCAGTCTGTTCCGATGTGACTCTTTAAATAAATACGTGAGCCTTTTACACTTCCTACTCGTCTAATGTATACATCATGTTAAAAAAGCACACTTATTGTGCAAATATTGAAATAAAATCACGGCACACAAGAAAAGGAAGGCGATCAATGGAAATCGAATAACGTCGCGTGATACTCTGTTGCTTTTACAAAACATCAAATATTACCCATGGTATTTTGCGAAAGGAGGAACCACACGTATCAACAGACCAAGATACGTAATAATCTGTAGAAAAAGGAATTAAAATGAGTTTATTAGTATAAGATAGGATAAATGAGGAAATTATTGCAAAAGAATACATCAAGAAAGAGGAACTTGTGTGAATGGAATCTTTTCTATAAGACTGGCCTCGGGTGGGTGTTCACTCTAAATAACATAGCTTTCTAATACTTCATAAGGTTAGCGGAACTGTATATTGCGCTGACTGCACTGCCATATTCCACATTTTGATAGAAAATAAATTTTAAGAACATAAAACGCCGAAAACATATTTGTGACCTAAACTTTTTCTATATACTTTAAATTTTCTAAGTGTAGGTGCACGTTCTAAGGTTTGTACTATTAGTTGCCATTCAACACGACAGATATTTTACCTTAGTGCAAATTACGTTTACTGTTGCATTAATAGACCTTATGCATATGACGTCATATAACAGAAGTGCGCCCGACTAAGACAAGTGCTTATCATTACAAGTAACACCAACAAAGGCCGATTGCTGATTTGTGCCCCCGTCGGATACTCCCGTAAGTCCACTACGCGCGTGCGAAGTATACGTCGGTGGATAAAGTGTGCTTCATTGTATACCCTCCAAAACATTACGTTGCGTGACGTCAATGCATAATGTCTATAGCATGTCATTATCATCCATTCTTCGGATTAGTCATCTTCCCACCCTGTTGTGATATCACAATGCTTTCGGCTCGTCTCTGCATTTACTTACTCATTGTAAGTAAACAAGTTTGGATGTGAGTTATCCTTCATTTAGGACACTGCCCACCCAGTCGAACTAAAATCTAACGGTAGGCACTGAGTTGCCGCCATGCTACTAGTGGCAACTCTCTGCATAAGACAACACATATCGTGTTAAAGATCTACCCGCTCTTTCAATAGGTGCTACTGTATGAAGACGTAAGAAGTACATAAAAAATTAATATAGAGGCATTAATGACGAAGTATTGAAAAAGGTTTCACGAAAGTTAATCTACTTAAGATGAAAGACCACATTGTCAAACAAAGTTGACTAAGACTTTTTCAGTCGTTTTGATAGTTTGTTTGCAGCTACAAAATCCACGTGCTGTAATGATCAAACACAAAGAGAAAGGTAACAAATGACTTTCTTTGTTCTTTCTCCGCGAGAACATTGGCTTTACTGATTCAGTAAAAATGTACACAACGTGATATAAATCTGTAACAGGAAGTATTAACCAGTGCTCTCACGTAGGGAAATATAAGAAAAAACAAGTGTCCTTTTTCACCCACAAAAAGAACTTTAGCGAACACAAATAGCCTCTATACTAAGACAACAAAGTTGAAATCAAGCCGAGATTTGAGTCAGAACCTTCTAAAACAAACTGACTTGACAAATTTCAGGAAATTCTCCCTAGTCACATTATCCTAGTCACTCACTAGTCACTAAAATAGCTAGAGCAGATTTTATTTACAGTAAAAAGAGTGATTCTGGTTACAGCTGTCAGCTTATATTACCTTCCTCATGCCAAGATGAGTGAGACCAACCAAGATTAACCTAGATTTTCTAACTTCCCTAAAGACTTCGTGTATTGCATCAGGAACTTAACTTTACTAAACATACAAATTCTTGAAATTGATATGTATCTTATAGTAACAAAGAAGCAAACAATAAGCTCAAACCGTCAAAAGGTACCGTATAACACACTGCTCACGGAAAGAGAAATGGGAAGTATTTAGCTAAGAACATAAGACGGAAATAACAATCAGAGTAGATCTAGACATATTTTATTGATATCATTTTGAACCGTAAGGGGGTTTTGATCTACAGTGCTGTTGGCATGCTTTATGTCTGGAAGATGAAAGGAAAAAGAAGTGCTCCTGTCGCGCAAGGAAGGTTCACACAGTTACATTATGATCCTGACAAAAACTCCATCCACAACTTTGTTCTTAACAGATAGGTAGAAACTTTTCAATAGGAGAGACATAAGTTTGGAAGTCCCTTTTACAATAGCGATATTTTCATCCAGTGGCGTAGCTAGGATTTTTTCCAGGGTGGGCGGGGCGGGGAGGGGGCAAGACCTAAACATTTCCGACATTTCATCTGAAAATTCCCGAATTTTTCTTCTTCTATGCTACAACTCAGGTTGAATGGTTTACATTTCCCAAAGCATATTACACCTACACAGTAATATACATATGGATATGCATTTATGTAATACGTACTACACATACAATTTGAATGTATGGGCCCTAAGCTCATTTTACCACTAGGGCTTTGTAGGGACGTTAAGTTGGTAATAATCGCCCAGCGAAGCGATGTGCGACTTCTTTTTTTTTTCTATTTGAAATTGAAGCCTCCAAATCCATTTATTTACCCAATTGTGTTGTATTAACTGAATGTTTTTTCTTATTTGTTTAAGTCGGGAAGATAATTATCTTTAAAGCGTTTTCCAAATTAATAATTAAAGATATTTGTCAAGCTAGTATCAAGGAATTCTTGACAATTTATTGTGATCCGTAAAGTGTAGGTCATAGTTTAAATTATTTAGTCCTAATACAGTGACCAAAATCTTAAAAATCGTATTCACACATTACCTTCACTGAGAAGGAAAAGAAAAAGATATTTATAAAAAATAACCATATAATGTCTTATAGAAAAAATTCTATTAAAAAATTAAGTTTCATTATATGCCGAGGGTACGCAAGGCAAAGAAAAATTTGATATATTCCACTACATTTTGCTGTATTTTGCCATATGTAAGAATTATTAGATGCCGAGCGTAGCGAGGCAAAGAGAAAATTTAAATATTTTACTACATTTTGCTATAATTTGTTAAATGTAAGCTTTATCAGATGCAGTGCGCAGCGAGACAAAGAAAATTTGATATATTCATTTATTTCATTTTGCTATATTTTGCTATATATAAGTTCTGTTAGAATTTTTGCAATTTCCGAGCCAGGGGGAGACCGCCCCCTCTGCCCCCAACAGCTATGCCACCGTTTTCATCCCAATGGGACGTTTTTGTTTACAAAAGGGGCAATTTTGTGCATTTTGGAATTGGGTAGATTCACGTTTCCACTTGATCCCCACCTTATTTGTTTGTGATGAAGTGAGGGCAAAGAAAAAACAAGGCAACATATCCGTCGTAATTATTCACAGTTGATCATGAAAGTGAGTAAAGTATTATGCAACTTATCTTTAAACATTTGTGATATCAAACTGAATAGAAGTAACTCTCTTTACAGCCATTAAAACAATAGCCTAATGTAAACTATACAGACGGTGATCACGGTGGATGAAGGGTACAGTCCAAGCCATAATTTGGTTGAGTGGCTCATTTCTTTTTGTCAACTAAATATGTAGTCAATGAGAATTATGTTTGGTGACATTTTTGAGCACACCTCTAAAGGGGCTATGGCTCCCCCAAACCAGGTAACGGGGAGGGTTTGGGATGGGTGGAAGTAGTCACCCCTAGCAACATGGATACTTTTTGAAACTTTCACATAAAATTGTGCACTTTGGTGAATCTTCGGACGTAAATCACAGGTATTGAAATGGCTGTAATTATGTCATTCAGAAACAGAACCAGCAATCTTAACATGATAGCCCCATTAGCTTGCTAGGATTTGATGATTGGTGAACCACAGGAGATGATGTCGTAATCCCACACCAGATAAGCCTAGAAAGTCGATGTAGGTGTGCGTATGTGTAACTACGATAATTTGCCTTAGTGGGACACTTCCTCTCCGACAACTAGTGGAAAGGTACCGTCCTAAGGAGGGGGATAACATACTTTAGTGAATTGCACTTATTTTGTTTGGTGTAAGGAAAGGGCGCGGTTTCTTAGAGGAGGAGATAAGACTCCTACACTTGCGATCTTTTGTTTATGTACGGTGGCTTAGATGCTTAATGGTGCTATCTTTGACAAAACTTTGGGCTGATTACATAGTTAAGGAATTACCAGTATGCTATTAAGTGATACGTTGGGTTTTGCACGGTTCCCCCTCAATGTTGGTACTGTGAGACCGTCATCTGGCCTCCCAGAAGCTCTAGGAAAAAATAACAAAACAAGAATGTTATATGCTACTTTTAAATGACATTCGAATAACACTGCAGGAACTGAGAAAACGTTTCACAAAAACCGCCTAGTTTTACATTTTTTGAACGGATCCAAATGAAAAGCTTCCATTCGGGAATGACTGAGAAGGTATGACAACTGGAAAAATGGTGCAGGATTAATAAGCATGTTTCATAATATTATTCTCTGTAAATACACTTAATGTCCTTTGAATAATCTTATGAAATAATCAAGATACATCAAATAATATCGGCCTACATCACGCTGTTAACGTTGCCCATCATGTAAGATTGCCACATAATCTCCTCTGGACGGATGCTAGCCTGGGGTAGGACTTGTTCCTTTTGATTTCGAAAAATGCTTCTTGCTGGAATAATTCCATGCATTATCGTCTTAATAATGGTCATCAGGTATGCAGTGTAAAAGCGTGGTATTTATGCACGAAGCGCGCCACACTTTTGCATAAAAATTGTATTAAAAGTTTATCGGTGCCTTTGGAAAGGTAAGTTTGGTATGGTACTAAAGAAAAGGTAAAGCTGAAGATGAAAGCGCTCAGAGCGAGAAGAAATTTACATAGTTTGCTAAGAGTTTGTAATGGTAAATGATCAAAGCAGCCTAGTTGAATTTTTCGTTGCTATAAAAGGGGTTTCGGACCTCTTCTACCCCCTGAATCCACTCCTGCTATTAAATTCAGTCTTATCTTATCAGCGCTATATAAAGATTAATAACAATATAAGTAACAGAAATCTTCAAGGAAACATTTAAATTTGGATAAAATTCTATTGCTGAATGACAACCTTGAATATACATTAACTACTTGAGGGGACCTTCGATATGTAGATAATGGCATATTGAATGTTAGTTCTTCATAAGATTATTTTCAGTTACGTGTTTAAATGTACTGTAAACCTGTGTTTTACGCAGAAGAAATATGAACCTTGCATAATGTTACTGCATGCCTTTATGCAATTGCTTCATAACCATTTAATATTAGCTTTTAACTTGTTTTCGTGTGATTACACTATAGCTTTTGTGAACACACTTCAATTTCAATTTTCTTTCAATCTTTACTTAGTACTTGTGCAAAATTTAAAAATATGTGTTCGTTTACGTATTTTTCTTTCTTCCGTTGTGTATTTTTCGGTTGTGAATAACAGTAGACCTGAAACACTCTCTGCTGACAATTCTTCCTCTTCCTCTTTACAATAAAATTATTGACCCGTGCTTAATGTAATGTTTTTCCCGTGAGCAATACCATATGTATATGTGCTAACGCGCTGAACCGTGTCTATAATACATAAGCTGACGAAAACATTCACAGATAACTCAAACACCAATTAGCCTATGGATTTACATCTGGAAATGTATTGATGAAATGTTTTTTCCTGGTCATAGCAAGCTATATGTAAAACCGCATGTTATATCTTCACTTATTAAATCAAGCCTTGTTTGGTCCTACCAATAAAGATACTAATTGATAAACACCAATGAGAATTATGCAAATGGAGTTTATGTGGACGTATCAGTTTTGTTATGCCATATCATATCATAACGTTATATCATATGATTGCTCTTGAAACTCTGATGAAGCTCGTCAGGATAATATTGGCTTGCACATGCGTAGGGCGGTTTGATGGCTTCTCGTTGAGCAACGTGTACTTTCGGAGTCGTAACTCATTTTGAGAAGAGTTGCAACTTTTCCACCACTATGAAAAATAGACCTTCCAGACTCTCCACAATTTCATACATATGGCTCCTCGCCAAAACCATACACAATTTAGATGTCTCGTTGGATTATAACACGGAAGTCGAGGCAAGGATATTAAGTTACTTTAGTATTATATTTGAAGTACAATCGTAGGGTTTATTCCAGACTTGGTATACATGATGGGCCAGAAATCGTATCCATATGTAGCCCATATGGGATTCTCATATATGTGCCCTATCTTTTCCAGGTAAATCGGAACTAGCCCACATGATGTATGAACCCAATCAATATTTATCGGACATATTAATGGCTTATACCACGTTCTGGCACATATCTGATTTATTCTTGTCAAATTTTGTATTTGGTTCTGTATAAATTTTAAATCTGGTGCAGGTATGGACCAGATAAAAATACCATAACGACTCAGACAAAAGATTCACATCTTACCCATCATATGAAAGTAGAAGGGATCATGTGCGCTTTAAGGAAGCGTGATACCTGTCGACATATTTTTGTTAAAATTAAAACCATTTCCCTTGAGACAAACAGCTGACTCATCCATACATCTCATCACATTTTGATGCAGCATCAGCAGGTATGTGCAAATTTCACAACGTCATCATAAACGGTGAACCTCTGGGAAACAGATTCCAAAACGTGATCTTCTGTGACAGTATCCCTATTATTTTTGGAAAGAGTTCTATATCACCTAAAATCAGAAAAAAACGTTACCGTTTGAGATTATAAATATCAAACCATTGATAATGAAAGGGACATCAGTGTGATTAGTACGTGTGGTCTTTAGATTATCTCCTTGAGGTAGAGCACACAATGATGGAACAGTAAGAGTAACTTTTCTAAATCTGCAGTCCTCATAACTAGAGATCTGCGGTTACTTATTCAAAGGTTTACTCCCTCGATCCAGAATTCAGTCTTATGTACTTTTAGGACCAGTCTTCCTTCCTTTAAAATGAATTCTCTTTGGAATGTTTTATTACTCCCATAAAGTGCTTAAGTGTTCGCGAATCCTGTACACACCGCTCTACACGTGAGATACTCTTGGTAGACCTTCCATGCATACCAACGGCTTACTACGGTGTTCCGGTGTCACTATTACATTATACCACCTCCAAGTAGTAGATTTAAACAGCGTGACCTCAAAGTGACAAAGGACCAATACAGGAAATCATTTTATGCGATGGAAATTTGAAAAATAGGTTATAAGATATAGGGGCGTTTTTCAATTAAATAAACATGATCTCTACTGGGTCGAAAAAAATGTCGTGGAGGCATGGGCAACTTGAACTGATCATTAAATAAGCCCAGTGTATGCAATTATTTAAAATATTTTCAAGTGAATTACCATATCCTAATCGGCTATGCAAACTTCAATTCCTTGTACCTCATAGCTGAACTGTAAATGTTATTGTTTTGACCCACCACAGTCTTCGCTGTTCCCAAACATACGAGCCGGGTTGAGGCTGTACACCCCCGCTCTGAGTTATTAAAAAACCTCCGTCGAGGTTATTTAAAAATAAGGCAATTTTCTCGGGTATTGAAGGGTTTTTAGGACAGAAGAGGCCTAGCACCCTCGAATACTTATCCCGTGCGCATGTGCTTGTAGATACTTTATATGACATGCATGTCGATGCCATGGCTTATAGAATCATTCTGCTACCAAATTAGAATACTGATGGTGAGGTTCAGGGAAGGCTAAGGAAAACTATTCCAGAATTGTGGGTTCATCGACTCTCCACTCATTCCACGTCATCACACACAGTATAAAAATGAGTATAGTCCTGACTACTTGCTCATTCCCAGTCATAAAATATTTGTTACGTGTAGGCAGTTGCTCCTTGAGCCAAATAAAGTTACTGTTCGTTGGCCCATGTTAATACGCCTTAACGGGGGATCACAAGGGACGCTTCGCCCCACTGGCTTAGTTTTTTTCCCGGGACGAATGGGGGAAATGTTATTTTTTACCTTTTTTCCTTAATCTTAACCTGAGCATTATTTTTCATTTTTTCATGATTTCAATGGAAATTTCCGAAAATCGCCGTTATTCGTCCTGGGAAAAAATTCAGTTCTCCACCGCTCCGTACTTAAACATAAATACATGGAATTACGTAGAGGTGACCCACAGGACGCCGCGCCGCGTGGGGCAGCACAGCACAAGGCAGAGCAGCACACTAGAAATGGTGTGATCACCGCTTTTGCATTACGATTATATCCTTTTTAACTAGCGAGGCACAGAGCAACGCAGTGCTGTATGATCCCCATTAAGTCGACTAATCGTAACTAGACATGGCATGTATTCCACATCTATCGGCTTTTCTTTTCTTTCCAATACATAAAGTAGGACTTTAATCTTGATTTCACTGTTCAATGATTGCTTGGTATGTTACTTTTTACTTTACTCTCCTTCCAGTTTGTGATGATACGTACGGATAGTACTAGGAACAAATTTCCCTCTTTGTCCGCTCTGGGAGTTGCTATTGTAATAGCAACTCCCTGGTCCAATACACAGAACTTTAACTTCCTTAACTCTGTCTCACAGTCTCCTCAAGTTTGTATATCCTACAAATCACTGCAGCCATAGCGAGGGGATCCCCACTGGCAACAACAACCACCTGTATACAGGTATAAGCAGATAAAGTGGTGATTTAAAGTGCGTTCAATCATCAACGAGCAGGCAGACAAAAGGTTTGGATGGATGTAGAACGGGAGGTCCTCAACAATTGCCGCGACTTTTATTAGTCTCACAGACATCAATAGTTTAAGGAGCATCTGCATTGAAGTTTGGTAAGGAAGTACCATGAAGATACTGCTTTGTAGTAACGTCATGCTTGCACGTTAGGCTGCTTGATATCATTCATGGTTGCGCTGGGTGTTATGGTTTTGTACGGTATGTATATGCTCAGGTACTGAGAAGGTGCCCACCCAAAAGCAATACCTGGAAAGCATGCTTCCGTAATCAACACTTACCTTTACCCAGGAAAATGAAGGAATCAAAAGTCAGGCATGAGGTCAGTACCTGCATCTTAAATCTCAACAGGGGGTTGCTATGTGACAAATAGCAACTTTCTGATTTGTTGAACGACATAGCAACACCTCAATACGACAGAAGGCTTAATTTACAGAATGAATGGATAAATATCGACGAAAGAGCATTTGCACGTGGAAAACTGCCCTCTCCTGTCCCTGTTTCCCTGTGTTAGGTAGGTTCACCCCCGTCGTTTCCACGGATTACTTTCAACTGGACAAATGATCGGCTGTCATTTTGTTATGCAGGGATGCAAACTGTCCCACGTAATTTCTTAGACCTAACGTTCTCAAATAAAACAATGGGAAAGTGTATGCACAGTGCTTCAGCTTTACCACCAACCCCAGTCCGTGCTAAGAAACACAATTTTTGCTTTATCGAACCCCTCAGTGGCTGATTTTTACTCAGACAATAAAAGTACATACTCTACCATAAATATACATGCAAGCGCCCTAAAGATCCCGGTTTAACGTATGATAACATTTCCTCAGTATAACTTATTCACAGTTTGAAAAAACTATGGGCAGAAATATTCTACTTCGACATTTTATATTGAAAACAGGTCCATATTTCTTTTCCTTTTTTCAAAAATCATTTACGGGGACACTTATACAAATGCACTAGCAAGAAATTTCAGTATACGTTATATACAATACCAGCAAATTGGTTTTTGATTCCATTCTAAGTTGCGTACACTATAGGCAAGCAATAGAGAAAAACCAAATCTGGTCGCCAAGGGTCAGGTTACTTTTTTATAAAACAACGACTGTTCTGTTTTTCCCCTTTTCCTGTGTAGAGCAATAGTGGTTTTTTAATATATCCATTCGTATATACAATGCGTTGTATTTTCAGGGAATCACTTAAGGTGCCAATTTTTGGAGCTGCTGTATATTGAGGAAGTAATGTTAACACATTATAGCAAAATGTTTGTCAATTGAAAGAGAGCTTTGTTTCCATTAAACTGCGTAGAGCTAAATACAAGCTCACTGTCTTTGAGGCTAGTTCACATTCGGTGCATACCATTGTGAAAACTATATTCCTAAATAAGAATGTTTTTATATAGAAGATCAAGTATGAGGGATTGAAAATCATATAGGAGGAACGTGAGCTCATGGGTCAGGGGAGAAGCCTGGACATGTGTCCGTCATTTCTATGTAAGGGAAATATTGCACAAAATTCGGGCAAAATACCGCCAAAGTTCGATAGGAAAGTCGGTAAAAATTAAATCTGTACTCGAATAACTTGACAAACAGCTTGCCCGAAAGAGCAAATTTTGCCCGAAACTTATTTCTGATAATAAAAATATGCCACATTCTTGCCCACCACACTTTTTTCAAAATCAGTGAGAAAATAATTCGAGCAAGGTTGGCTAATTGGGGTAAAAAA
>WURT03644286.1:0-11418 GCA_009936505.3 Holothuria glaberrima | reverse complement strand
GACTATCCTGTACAACAAACCATGACTATCCTGTACAACAAACCATGACTATCCTGTACAACAAACCATGACTATCCTGTACAACAAACCATGACTATCCAGTACAACAAACCATGACTATCCAGTACAACAAACCATGACTGTACTGTCCGTCTAGAATATTTAGCAAGTGGCATTATCTGGCATGTTTCGTAATTTTGTCCCGGGCCGCAGAATTTATTCACAAACGGTTTGTAAGGTATTAAAATCGGCATCTGAAAATATTCATACTTACCTTACGCCGTAGGGCTATAATCTACTTTAATATTATCAAAAGACTTTGTATCGTGACGAATGATCTCAAATATTTCACATTTACTAGGATTCGGGTCGTTCCTTCTATTTGATATTCGTTATGTACTACGTTGACCTAGCACTAAAGTGTATGTATCTTGGAATGAATCAACTGCTTAGTCGGTCAGAGGTCATGAAAGTGGAAATTTTTCCCTTATCTTTTTGCAGGCGAAGGCCACCGAACCAAATATGGATATTTTACACTCGAGAGTCACCGGTACATTCGTCAGAGAAAAATAATTTTCCAGGAGGAATTTCGGGAAATGTTCATAACTGGACCAAGGTTTACTTGTCAGATTCTGATATTCCCACATTTTACGGCCGCTTTGTCTATGATCGAGAGAAAGCTCTCCAGGACAGGAATGTCAACTGGGCCGCAAATAAAACCAAACTCTGTGCCTGGGTAGCGTCGAATTGTAGATATACGAGCTGGAAAAGACAAGATTTTGTCACAAGGTTGCAGGAATACCTGCCAATTGACACGTACGGTAGGTGTGGGAGCGTGGAATGCCCTGGAGACTGTCGAGAATTTCTACAAAGTTACAAATTTTATCTCGCCCTGGAAAGCAGTACTTGCAGGGAGTACATCACAGAAAAAGTGTGGCGCAATTCCTTCGAAGAAAACGTCGTGCCCGTAGTCTTTGGAGCTCCAAAGAAAGACTACGAGAAAATGTTACCTCCGCATTCTTTCATTCACGTCGAAGATTTTAAATCTTTCAAAGAACTCGCGGACTTCTTACTTTATCTAGATGAGAATAACGAAAAATATAATGAGTATTTAAGATGGAAGAATCTTGGTGTAATTTACAGAGAGACTGGGTCAAGTATCTTTTCGAACCCTTCGTTATGTGTCATTGGGAGGAAATTAGTTGAACTAGATACGGGAAAGATGGCTGTCAAGAAACAAAACATTAAGGAATGGTGGGAGGGGTCATGTTTTACAGTTAAAAATCCTCTGGTATTCAGCTGACATATTCTGCAAAGCTAATTTTGAATATTCAAAGTGAAATAAGTATAATAAGATGCAAAACTGAAACCTTTTAAACATGCTTGGTATCTCAGAGGTAAAAACCGATGACGCAAACTGTGATTCATGATTCATAAAAATATTATTGTGCCGATAAAGCTTGAACATTGAAAACATTCCCTATGGGTAAGGATTAAATAAACCTTTAAGATTTGGTTTTTATTAACACTGAAACAGTTTCAGATTGTGCATACCGCCACTACGTAGATTGTTATGACGTTTTATATCGCGGTTACTGATGTGGTACATATGGGTTCTACTATTCTTCCACGTCATGGTTAGAAACAGCCGTAAAACCTCATCTAACTAACTCCACATCATGACCTTATCTCTGTTAATGGTATTGAAGCAGCCCCAACAATTGAAATATAAATTTATTTTTCAGTTTCCCCCCCCCCCATTTCACTCACAGCCATATTTCATAATGTTATGTTATGTTATAGTGTCCCATCAGGGGACGAATCTTTTTCGGTTAACACAATCCTTTGAGGAAGCGGATGGGGAGGGGGGAACAACATTTGGCATTGACCCTCCTGCATCCAGCTTAAGTGACTTTTGTAAGAAAAAAATATAATCAGCTGTCAAGCTTAACAGTAAATTTTAACATGACTCCACATTAAGCTTTTGACCAGACATTTTAGTGCAATTTTACCCCATCTTTGCTTTTTTAGTCAATTTTTTACCCCACCATTCCCTTTTTTACCTAGCTGACACTATATAACACATACGTGTTGATGTGTCGTTAAACCTCATCTAACTAACTAATCGAGCACAATATTGCATTTTGAAGAATTATGAGCAGGGCTATATCCTGGTCCACTTAACCTAATTCTGGGCCAGTTCTGATTCCGGGTTGCCCAATTCACGGCCAGTTCCGAGGTCAGACCGTTTGAAAATGTAGCATCTCATACAAATGCGTTTATACTGTTTTAACATTACACTTAATTAAAACAGGTGTTTTTAGAAGACAATTTCATACTCTAGCTCACCCTGTAATTTAGTTGAATTTATCAGACCATTCACTTGTAAAACTGTGCACGAATAACAATGTAACCTTACGCAACATTTATGACACTCTCTTTTTTGTAACCGGTTCCGAGTGATAGTCTGTGTCATAGGCGTTGGAAAAGGGGGTAGGGGAGCCGCCCCACTCTGATTGGAGGGGTGTGTGTGTCCACACACACACAAACTTTGGATGACACGCTGCCAAAAGATAACATTGTATAGGATGAAATTACTCCAAAGTTTGTCAAACATTGCACCATTTTGCATCTAGGGCACTCTGAATAGCCCAAAAAATTCCACAGGAGAGGGGGAACCTCTTCTCCTTAGGTTCCTCCCCCACTCCCCCATTCCCTTCCGCCCCACTTTCCAACAGCTTCTTATGCCTATGCATGCAGCGACGGGCTATTCAGTTACAATTCCGATTCCCGGCCGATTCAGAGTCGGGCGAAAAACGAGCTGGAGTCCAGACTCGGACGTTCCAGCTTGGTATGTCAAACGACTTTCTTGTGGCGACTTAACGATTCAGAAACAAGAAAATATTGTCACGTGACAAAGAACCATTAAAGGGAGAATGCAGTCACTCCAATAAAGAATTGTAGTAGACTATCCTATTTGCTGAATGGCTTTTGAGAATCATGTGACAATATTTTTCTCACTCAACTGTAAAATTTAAGAGGAGCAACTTTTGGTTTACCTTGAATATGCAATATTTATGTCCTTAAATATCATGAAAGGTACTTGGAAGAAAAATAAGAAGAAACTTGTGACATTTATAGCTATTGTTTCAAAATAAGTTTGGGGCGACTGCGTGTGACCTTTAATGAGGTGGCATGAATATGGCAATTCAAATTGGGAAACTGTAGTTGATCTTTAGGAAGTGACTAATTTAAATATTCTATTTAGTTTTAAATTGGTCAAACATTAGACGATATCTTGTCGCCATTTAATTTATTTTATGTACTACCGTACCGTA
The DNA here is from genome assembly GCA_009936505.3 of Holothuria glaberrima. Lineage (NCBI taxonomy): Eukaryota > Metazoa > Echinodermata > Holothuroidea > Aspidochirotida > Holothuriidae > Holothuria > Holothuria glaberrima. The sequence continues at coordinate 8,080 of WURT03644286.1, read as the reverse complement.
TTGACAGATCCAACCTTGATTTGCAATATGTCATAAAATATCGCGGTATGCCGATATTTATGGCATCTGAAAACATGCAGTATCACAAATTGCAAGTGTTGATCGTTGGTGTGAATTTCGACGGACTTGGAAATACCTAGGCAACTATTTTCTTTATCAGCTGTCCTTTACGAATGCACTGTTTAGTAGTAATAAAGACATAGATATGGTCCAATTCCAGTATTTACAAACACACAAATACTGTATAACAAAACACCCACATAATCCTTTAATTTAAACGAAATATGTAACTAAAACGGTAAAGGAAAAAAATGTCAGTCTGTTAAGGAAGTTGTTGTGTCTGGAAGATGTTTTGCTTATCTCAGTCTTCTACAACGTGAGAGCGTACTTTTGAGTGTTTGGTTAGTCTTTCAAATGACCTTAGTTTGGCTCGATTTCCTAAACATTGAAGGGAAATGTGGTATCCACTTGACCCTTAATGGTCCTCACAGATGCAAGGACTGTTTTACAGACAATACAAAACATATTGCTTTTAATTCTTTTCATTTAAGACGTCTGTAAAGTTGTACTAATTTCTCGTTCTCATAAAATAAGGGCGCTTTCAACTGAATGGTAAAAACGCGAGGTCTGTTGAAAACCTAGAGAAGAAAAGACCATACCATAGGCGAATGAACCCGGCTGTCTGGGGCTACCGCCCGTGGGGTTCGGGAAAAATGTACTTCTCGGGAACAGTTTTGGAAATGGGGCAATTTTCGCCGTTAATACAGGCTTTTCTTCACAAAGGTTTAGCCCCAGAAAAAATCTCCCGTAGGCCTAATGGTCATAGGCCTACTACCGTAGTAAAAGTCGAGATCCTGGAGTTTTAAGCGTTGTACAGAGTACTGACCCGAGGTCTTCTTGGTCAGAAAATTTTGAAGAATGCTGAGCGAGGATGATCTGACTGGCTGGCTGGTTGTGTTGCTTGGAGATGTAAACGTGACGAGTCAGATGCAGACCGAAAAGCAGTAAATGTCTGGAGTCTGGTATTTTACTCTCGTTGCTGGCCGTGGTCCTTTATTGGCCTATACAAATTTTGCACTTCTTGCAAATCCAAAATATTCAAGCAATCAATCTGGCGGTAAAAATACTTGAGTTGTAGTTCCTACCATCTTTAAAAAAATTAAGAGGCTTCGATTTGTACTTGTCTGAAAGCACAGCCATCGAGGCATGTCAAATTAACGTCGTTATACGGTTAATTTTTAAATTGCTATATATACTAATAGGATCCTTTGTTATATTAGCAGTCGCTTTAATGAAACATCCAAAATAGTTGACAATGTTCAACCGTAAGTCACAAAACAGGCCATTAGCCAGGCAAGGTGTCGAAGGAGCGAGATATTTTTTATGAGGAGATGTATTATCGTTTACAAAAACAAGGACAGGGCGATTGCTTTCATGAAAGGTGCCACTTGCGCCATCCTTCGCCCCTCTGGGCACATACGAAGCAAAAGCCTTTGTAAACGACTTAAACATATCGTCAGGTTAAATTTTTGCCCACTATCAGTGAACATAATGGGGCAATCTTCCTTTTCCAAATCTTTTTATTTGGCTTCTTCAATAGAACATTACAAACACTTATGATGCTTCCTTAGCTTATTGGTAGTGTATCATTTAATGATTTCGCTAATGGTAGAACAGAATAGTATTGATCTAGATTTAAGTTATCTGTCAGAAGCGATGTCGCCACGCACTCATAGGTGTAGGAAGCTTTTCAAGACTGGGGGGCGATCCTTGTTTTGGATCGCCGTCCTGGGGGCGTTATAATTACTGCACATTTTTGACATTTCTTAGTCCTTAGGGAAATTTTTGGATATTTGAGAGTCCTTAGATGCAATCTGGTGCATTGTTTGGACAAATTCCAAGATAAATTACTGCAAACTTTTGACGTTTCGTAGTCCTTTGGAAAATTTTTTGATATTTGGGGGTCCTTACATGCAATTTGGTGCATCATTTTTGGACAAATTCTAAGGTAAATTACTGCAATTTTTTGACATTCCTTACAGAAGAGACAAACAACGGATTCTCGTGCTTGGGAAGGGGGGGGGGCTAAAGCGTACTTCCACCCCCACAAATTTCGCTGGGAGGAGGCTGGCGCCCCAGTCCCCGCTTCCTACGCCAGTGCAGGCACTGACATATTAATGGAGTTGGTTGGGGAATAGGGGCAGGGTTTCGTGTTGCATGGCAAAATTAATAGTGGAAATTTTCATTTTGCGCAATTACACTTTATTGTAACATTTCATTTCGTATTTCTTATGTAACGACCAATTGCGATTGACGATAGGCGTATATTATCATTTACACTTCAAACAGCTATGGAACTCACGCACGTACATTGTGCCTATGGCATGATTGTCACCGAGTGAAGTTGAGCTTAGGCCTACAACAAAAGATGTCTATGCCACTAGGAGCACCATCGGGTCCGAGGTGCACGGACATTCCTCAGGTTTTGTGTGAGGGCATAACTTTTGAAGGGTATTTGCGTAGACCCAGCCTGAGATCTGTAATAACTGAGAAAAATGTGGCTGAGTTACGGTATCAAAATTTGGGGGACCGTTTCTTCAAATATCTCGCACCCTCCGTGAAGGGGTTCAGGTATAGGACCCGAGGGTGCTTTGAAGTAGGTTCTAGAATAGTCTGTGCCACGAATTAAACATATTTTCATTTCCCTACGGGGCTCTTCCGTGACGAAGGAGCCCCGGAACAGTTACCTCGGTTCCCCCGATCTCTGGACGCCACTGTCGTGTAACATAAAGTTTCTGTTACTCCAAAGGAAACACCGCGCCTCACTCTGTCGGTGTACTTGTAGCATGATTGTTCATAGGGAAGAGGATCAGTGCTCTATTACAGTACACAAAAACATTTAACTGTGTATCTTTATACTGATTGAGTTCATATCTAGGCTGTTGTAGCCCATTAAGACTTTGTCTTCCCTCATCCTCACACTTCTCTCTCTTCAACGCCCCTTTCCGCATCCCTCCCCTTTTCCCTCCCACACCCCTCCTCTCATTCCACACGTGCTGCTGAAGGAAGTCGGGATAATTTCGGTCGGAAAACATGGTAGAAACTTCCTTACATAAACAATTGTTTGGACAGACTTCTACCCATCAGTGTCATATGAATAACTTTTCTGAGTCACCAGTTTATTAAAAATTTTCATAAATTCTGTGTTTAGGTTTAATTTTCCGAAAATTTGACAGAGGGCAAAGACGACATTGAAGAAAAATAGCAAAACTGTGTTTCCCCTGGATCCTTCAATTTCTTTCGTTTTCGATGACAAAAGATTAAAAGGTATTGTACACAAAATAATATACATTGGTCAATAAACAGATGTAAATGATGCGCCAATTAGTGGTTTTCTAGACTTAGAGAGTTACGAATGAAGTTTGGGGTTGGGGAGAAAAACACATGAATATGGGTACAATGAATTTATACACAATGATAACCTTTACTTGCATATTGACATCAGAGAAGGATCTAGAGTTCCAAAATCTTGATGGAAATCCGTCATTCATAGCCGCACGTGGCAACAATACTTAGCCTCCCCCCTCCCCCCACCATCCCTCGTTATACAAAACCTACATCTACCTGTGGATATGTATCACACATTTTTACCTGTAGACTTTGTTGAAGTTAGATCCAAATCTACATCTCCAGCACACAGGGACATCGCTAGAGGGAAGGGAAATCCCACCCCCTGTCAGAGGCCTTCCCCTCCTTAGCCCCCTTTCAAGTGTATAGTCTAACTGTTCAAATTTGACGTTTGTACTGTTAAACTCGCAGACCCAAAATATGAACCCTACCCACTCTTTCCAACCCTGATGCTAGTGTCTGTCACTGTCAGCACGATCACTCTCAAGGTTATGAACTATTAAACAGTTATCGGATTTGAGGCAAGTCTTTTAATTCTGCTGAACACATTAACCGTCCGTTGATTGAGCAATGGGCACATTATTAGTTCATTAACAGTTTCCTTCAAGATGAAAATAGCATCGTAACGGAAGTATTAGATTGGTGCAAAAAGAAAGCAGAAATATGAAGGAAGAGCACTTTTTAAAACGGAAAGAAGTAAACAAAAATTGATGTAGTCAAACTGGAAGCATACTTCACATATTCACTGTGACAAAACCAATTGGAAAACGCTACGCCGATTAAATTTGTGTATAGCAAGACCCAGTTTGTGTTCCAATGATCTGAAAACATGGCCATATCTGTGCGAGAAAGATTTAAACAAACCAGAGTTTGATTCAATAATGCTACAGTAGCAGAAACCGGCCCAGGGTCCAACGATTTGATTAGCACGGCCCAATCAGTGTTCCAACGATACGAATATCACGGTATAACCAACCGCGGTCAGTCGTGTTGGTAGCATAGGACACACCTATCTCTGCCATCCAGTGATGTAGACAGCACGAATCATGGCATCCACCTGCAGGCAGTTAGAACTTAGAAGTATTATGGAGTATTTTACGTTCCACCAAAACGTAACCATGACCCAATCATTACCCCAGGAGTAGCGCGTCTCGTTTTGCATCACAGCGAAAAAATACATCAGAGCCGTCAGAATGCTTCTGTGATGGAGGGGAGGGGCGTTGAGACCTCTGATCTCCTTGATCGTGGTATTTACCAAGCCTGGTAAATTTTGGCCGTTCCCAGGGACAGCCAGCTAATAATATCTTTCAGAGGAAACTTATAAATTCAAAATTAGTTGCATCCCCCTGTCTCAAACGTAATAAGACTCCGACAGCCCTAACTATACACAAGATGTCATCCGCGTTCAATCTTTATGGACATCTTTTTATTAAAAACAAACCAAACCAAAATCCAGTGATATGGATAGCATGCATTCAGCTGTGATCCAGTGACCTATGTAACAAAAACCTTCCGGATCTACCGATTCCATATGGAAAAACATTTCATAAGGGCAGGATGTGATTGTCCTCAAATGTTCCCTAATTGATCAATAATTGGTCAATAGTAATGACATCCATTTTACCCTGCGTTATATGCAATAAAAAGACATTTTGGAACTGGGGGCGGTGGCGCCCCAGAACCCGTCGTCCTCAAGAGCCTGTTTAAATAATTTCTTCAGAATTCTAAAATAAGATTTACCAATTCTGCTGTCATCAGGAACTTTTTCTTGCAAGGTTAAAATTTTAGAAGTAAACACTTCCGTAAAGAAATGTAACACATAGTAATCACAATATGATGCATAAAACGGAACGCATGTAGACCTAAAATACATAATAATAATTTTGAACTTAAACAATTTAATGGCGTAAAAAATAAACTAAAATGCGATAAGAAGACAAGCATAAAGAAAACTGCTCTCAGTTATTTGAACGAACGTCAGCCTATAAAATTCAAACCTCACCTGTTATTAGCACTTGGCACTCCTATGATGAATTTAGCACCTCACGTTAAAGAGTAATGTTAACTGTCTGTGTTCAATAAAGGCCCACACAGCGTAGGGGATATATTTTTGAGGCCGAGCTGTTTTTGTCCCAAGTAAAACTGTATTACAGAGGAAATCGTTCTATTTTGCCAGGAAACTGCCAGAGATACCAATTTGGCCCCAACTAGGGGAGGGGCAGCAGGCCCTGGCCCATGACTCGTACGCCTATGATGGTCCTGCAAAAGACCTGTAGTAAGCACATAATCATACCCAATCTGTGACACTCTTATCTATGGACCATATGCATATGACATCACAGAACAGAAAGTGCGCCCTGTAGTGGAAACAAGCGCGTATCGTTGAAACTTACAATATATCAAATGGAGGCAGCTGATTGGGGACCGGGGGATACGCGTGTAAGTCTATTACACAAGATAAGTACAGCTTACTAGCAAAACATCATTCATTTAAATCAGGTGTGTGCAACCTACGGCCCGCGGCCTCCTTTTGTGCGGCCCGGGAAACAATTTCGGTATGCCACATTTTCGTCCCTCGTAAGTCTTGCCATTCGACCGCAACTTATACTTGACGTAAGTACACTGAAAAATTTATTCTAAAGCAGAGTTAACGTTTTTGACGACAAAATAGAGATAAAACCACACGGGGGCAAGTTTCGCAAACAATTAGAAGGCCCATACTACAATATTATCAAGTTGAGCTCATGTGGGTCTGCCAAGAAGAGCACATGGGTTACTCTAACGGGGAGAGTGGTGGGAAGGGGTGAGCGTTAGACGCCACCTTCATACACACCTCTCACCATTGCGGCCCCTCAGGGGTCACAGCAACATGATTTGGACCGGTGTTCGAAAAGGTTGCACACCACCTGATTTAAATGCTCGTACCCATGCAATTGTACCCGCACTTTAAGTGTATTCTAACACAATATGCATGTACCCAAATAAAATCTTAAATGAAATCCTATGAGGAGTATTATTTCATAACGATGTGGAATGGAAACCGAAATACGACGCTTTAATAAATCGGGGTAAATATTGACAAAAATACAGTAAAGAGAGTACCGGCAACTCATTTACCGGTCAAACTTTACTTCAATCATACAGTGGCAGATTTAATAATAATAACTAGTCTTGTATAGCGCAGACTCCAATAAGAGTTGTTCAACGCGCTTTACTAGTGCTGGAAAATGTAAAAATTAAGAGATTTGGGAGAAATGAAAAGTTTTAAGACTACGCTTGATTTGAACAATGGAATCCAAAGACCAAAGTTCTAGTGGGAAGGAGTTCCATAAACGGGGAGCAGCGTTCAGAAAGTCGCAGTGACTGAAAGATTTTGTACGTTACATGAGAACCTGCAGCTGAAATTGATAGTGTGAATGTACTGGTCTAACATTAGATTGCAGATGTAACAGACTACATTGAGGTAGGTTGGTACCAGTTTTCATGGCCAGAAAAGCTAGAATGAGGATTTTGTAGTCGATACGGAGTCTGATAGGTATAGCCAGTGTAGTTCTTCCACTTTAGGAGTGATATGAGTGAACCTGTTCGCCTTATTTCAGGGGTGTGGTGGCCTCTGATAAGCCTATAAGCCCCGGAGCTCTGGAGTGACGCACTTTGTGACCTTACTGGCGTTCTACGCAAGTGAAACCTAGAACTGATCTAGTTAGGCATAAGTGTACTTTTTTGTAACTTTTGAAGTTTACTTAACGTATTTTTTTTTTGGTTTTGTGATTTCCGGGGAGTGTGTTCTCGCCAAGCCTGCCCTCCAGGGTTTTTTTTAGCACACTTCCCTTGTCACTACATATCTTGCTTACATAATGCCCTGTAAATCGTTATTGTATGTATGATTATTGTTGTGAAATGAAACAATAAATGAAATGAAGTTTGTGACGAAATTGTTTTTAGAGAGTCATTTCTCAACTATGGACCGTTGTGATGTCGAATTTCCTTACCTTAGCACCATCCGGTTCCCTCTGAAGGAAAAAAAAAACCCTTTGGAAAATCTAAGTCAACTATCGAGTTCAATCGTTGAGTGATATTTTAATCGTATAAACATTATTTTCGCTACTCATTCAAATTAACCAAAGACTTTCATCATTAGATCTGGTAAGATAACTGAAAATTTAAGAAGTGTTGAGGTAGTGTAATACCTTATTGTTAGTTTTAAGAATCCATCCCTTTCCCTTCTGGCAAGATTATTCCATATGTAATCAGTTGAACAATCTTCTCTTTAACAGTAACATTTTGGAAAATGGTAAAAAAGTTGTTACTGTCTTTAGTCGTATATTTGAAATCCGTCTAAAGTACTTTGTTCTGTTTCTCTTTGTTCTTTGTGGTCTTTGTTCTTTGTTTCTCTTTGTTCTTTTTTCTCTTTGTTCTTTTTTCTCTTTGTTCTTTGTTTCTCTTTGTTCTTTGTTTCTCTTTGTTTTTTGTTTCTCTTTGTTCTTTGTTTCTCTTTGATAGGTTGAAATATCTCCTACGGTTCGATTCCCGGTCGAGTCATACCAAAGACTTTAAAAGTGGAACCTTCTGCCGCTGTGCGTGATGCTCCGCATAAGCAGTGAGCCACAACTGGAAAAAAGGCCGTGGCCGGCTCGACTTGAACCAATTGGTTGGAAACTGGGCCGTTAAA